>CAJUYH010001550.1:10924-47986 GCA_910591685.1 Galerucella tenella
TCACACGATTATTTCACTCAATACAAAATACGCGCCTTCGATTGGTTCAAATATGAGGATTGATATCTGAAAACACCATGTTTTCGATTTTGTATTTCGGCACCTGATTGGATACATGCAATTTTCCTATCTGTGTATTTCCGTTGTCATTAGTTGCTTTATTATTAAAAATCTCGTGACTGACAGAAAATGTCAAATTATTGAAGAAATGTCAGAATCATTGTATCAAGAAATAATCTTAACAAATACAACTCGTGTAATTAATGATTATCGGAAATTCCTTCTCTTTTTCGAAACAAATTGTTGTTTTAGGAAATCACAATTTGTTTCTCAAAATCGAAGAAATTTGTATTTCGATAATCATCAACACACTTGTTGTATTATTATCGATTATTTCACTCAATACAAAATACGCGCCTTCGATTGGTTTGAATATGAGGATTGATATCTGAAAACACCATGTTTACGAATTTGTATTTCGGCACCTGATTGGATACATGCAATTTTCCTATCTGTGTATTTCGCGTTGTCATTAGTTGTTTTATTCGATATTAAAAATCTAGTGACTGGCAGAAAATGTCAAATTATCAAAGAAACGTCAGAATCATTGTATCAAGAAATAATCTTGACAATTCAACTCGTGTAATTAATGATTATCGAAAATTTATTCTCTTTTTCGGCACAAATTGTTGTTTTAGGAAACCACACTCGCGCTTACGCGCTCGTGCTGTTTCCAAACAACAATTTGTTTCTCAAAATCGGAGAAATTTGTATTTCGATAATCATTAACACACTTGTTGTATTATTATCAAAAATTGTTATAAATGGAGAATATGTTATCAACTTTTCGGATTTCACATTAAATTCAAATGTCATTTTGTGTGAGATACCGCATATCTTAAATTTGTACTAATTGAGATATTGATCTTTTTAATAAAAAATTGACAGCTGCAGAATTTCACATTGAAAATTCGGTGAACATCCCCATTACCAAATAGAATACATCTTGTTAGCTTAATTAGTGGGACCGTCAAGGTAATTAGTGACATGTCAAAATCCACCTTTTGTTTCCAGGGCTATGGGAAGTTCAAATATGTTAAATATTTTCATGTCTTTGAATGAAACATCCTTCCACTTAATTCTAAGTTCGAAAATGAAAGTGGTTTATGTTCATTCCCCTGGGACCAACCTTAAACATTTTTGAGATAGGAAAAAGGATATAATAGTATATTGTATACCTAGGCGGTAAAGTGGCATTCTTCAGGCCAAATGAAAATATGGACACTTCTTGAGGCCTGGAAAAGCACTTTACTGCCATGGTTTACACATAATCTTTCATCGTACACAATAATTGTTAGTAATATTCTTGTTATAAAAATTTTATAATATGCAACTCATTACTGTTTTTATCCTACAATATAAGAATTGTTAGTAATATTTCATATTATAAAAATTGTATTTACCTCACACTCACGCTTACACATTACATTATTTCATCTGATATAGGCTCCATAAATTCAAAGAAACATCAAAATAAGACAACTTATGATTGAATTTGCAGACATTGACAACTACTTACAATTTATTTTTACACTGACGTTTGATGGTGTTTATTTCGAGCGATTCGTTTTTGTTTCTCCTGAATGATGTAATTGGAATCACTTATATGCTATTATAAATGGGATTTCAATCAAATTAACAATTTTGAATCAATTCGTCGATTGGGGCGCCAGCTAGCGTGGAAACGTAAAATTTATTAATAGTTATTTTGTGCGGAAAGTGATACTTTCCCGCACGCGACTGCATTTGATTCGAACGACGCGGAGCGGAGTTCGGGCAACCGGTCAAGGGCGGGAAAGACCCTTTACGCATGAGTTAGGAACATTATTATTTCTACGACCGTATAAACAAAAAAGTATACCCACCCATTTTTCAAAAGTTATTTTATTTCAACATACATATACAAAACTTTAACCAAAAACTATTGATTATATTTATACTAATATTATTATTATAAATATGACTATTAGGAACACAATTTGTTGCATTCTGTAAATAACTTAAAATTGCCGGTCCAGTTGAGTTATTTGGGTGTTAACTGGTAGGTAGATGATAAAAATGGCATCGGTTGCAGGTCACCTAAAAATGACGATGAAGGTGACGGCAACGGTTTTAAGTCATTTGTAGATGAAAGAATTTTATTTGATATATTTTTCTTATTTCAAACCCGGGTGGTTTGATAGTTGTTTTGGCAATACTTTCAAGAATGTATAGGGTCATATCAAAATATCTTCATTATTTTATATTTTCAAAAATTAAAAATGCAACAAAAAGCTAGAAAAGATGTAGATTTCATTTGATGGACTTTTCGTAAATATTTATTCACCTGTTGTAACAATAGTTATAAATTTCGAAGTGAAAAACTATCTAATAAGGTCAAAATTTGCATAATTTCACTTTCCCGCACTAGTGCGGGGAAGTGACACTTTAAAAACTGAAATACGTGCGGGAGAGTGGGTTTAAACGCACGGTCGTAGAAAAACATATTTTTCTCGCCTCTTCAAAGCTGGTGAAATTGAACTTTCTCATCTTCTTAGTGTAGGATAAAAAAAATTGATTATCAGCTCAATTATTGCGTGGGCATATGTGGTGTTATTCATATATCATTGTATAGGTAGATATTAATCAATAGTATAAATTGTCATAATTTGATGTCAATCACATCGTACAGTAATAGAAATGGCTCGTTTGGAATAAAACAATTTTGTTATAAAAAGTTAAACTTGCTTCCATAACTTTATATGAAGTTAGTTGAAAGCAACAATGAATCAACATTAAAATATAATTGTTATTCAAGCCAAAAATTATAAAACAACGTTTATAGATGGGTTGGGTAAGGTATAATTAGTTCCAAAATGGTATGACAATGCCTAAAGGAACTTAATAAACTAGGCAAGCGTCACCTTCCTGAGGGTATCATCCCGGTGGGGAAGGAATTGGGGAAAAAATACACATACATCATACAATTTCTTATTATTCTGGGTTGTTTTCATGAATAGAGTCTCGGGTCCACAAAAGTACTCGAAAAAATACATTGGAAAGTGTATTTTGTTTGTCGGTGCTTCTCCTGGCTGGGACCGTCGCTTTGTCACGTCATAGGTTCTTGCTCCTCTCTTGCACTTTTTTTCGGCTTTCGGTGCTCTTCTTATCCGGCTCACATTATACTTTTCGTCTACTCTTCACCTCGTGCAATCTCTATCGAATCGATAGAGGTGAGGTCATCATATGGGATGGTTCGAAGAAGTCGCGAAGGTGGATATGGCGGTCTATTTTTGGGGTATCGAGAGAGAGAGAGGACGTCATTGTCGGGTTTTTCATAACATTTTCAGTGTATCTTTTGCAATTGCGTTGTTTGAAGAGAGAGCTCGGGCCGGCTTGAAGTTTCCTAAGCCTTCCGGAGATGGAAGTGATGTTGGTGTTAACGACAACGCAATTGCGAATATACTACCAGAAAAGTTATTGAGATAACAGGTACGATCAATGATCAAGAATCTTCTTATATCTCGAAAAAAAGCTCACTGGAAATCTACTAAAGCCATCGCTGGTTTAACGAAGAAATAAATCGTAACAACTACTTTTTCCCATAGGAACCCTTCAGTTTTATAATTCTCGAAATAACCTGCAAAGTCATCCAATTTGGTACTTCCTGTATATCCTTTTTTCTGTGAAATGGAAAGGGTTTTTGTGCAAAACTGCACAGGCTCACTTTATAAATGAACATTTATCAAAGGCAATGGTTGACAAAGTAATTTATCAGTAATTTTCTGTTTAATATCTCAAAAGCGAGGTATTTATTAATATTAATACATTCACCAGGATTCGTCCATGTTATTCAGTCACCTGTATTTTGTGATTAAATAAAATATTTGTTATTGCATAAATTCTCTTCCACAGACAACAACATATATTTGAAATAAACATCAATTACCCTTATCACTGGTCAACGTTGACAATGCTGTCACTCTTCCATTGTTGAACATTGAAATTCTGCATTTCAGGAACGTTGAATTATCATGTTTTGTTGGATAATGAATCAAAATTTGTGATGCTATAGGATGGAAATAGTAGTTTGTACAACTAGTGCGTAAAGCAATCCAGCGAGTGGGAAAAGTGATTTAAGTACAAGCTGTACACAATATTTTTTCTACAACCACATTTATCAATGGAAGAAATACAGTAATTCATTCACAGTTATTTCATTTCTCTCCAGTTCTCTCCAGTTCTCTCCAGCTATATTGGTTTTGATATTTCTCAGGTACCTAACACATTTTCGGTGGAAGTTCGAGCCTTCTCGATAATATCTGGAGGAGTATTTTCCAATGTCCGAGCTGGACAACTCAGAAGATGAATTATTTTGTTCTTGGTTCATAATGCCTAAGATAATGCTTAATAGGTTAATGTGTTCATAATTAATAAATTATATTAAATAATGAAATGAATAATCTACTTACTTTTGGCTTAAATTGAAAAATTTTACCTATACCAATAAGAAATTTACTATTGGGTTGAATTGTCGAAAAAAATTGACAGGTCATAGGTAGCTTTGTTTGACATTTTGGTGCGGAAAAGTGCCATAGCGTGTACTTGTCGCATCACTTTCCCAACGGTTATCAAAAGAAAGAAAAGGCCTGCTTTGCGTTTAAAAATTTGTGTAGAAAAGCGTGTTTTGCATAGTGGTTGTAGGAAGATACAGTAGAAAAATACAAATCTAGCAGCTTCACTAAGTAGTCCTTCATTGTTCAAGAATAGGACATAAGAGATTATTTCCTAAACTTACCTTTAGGGAAACAGTGACACAATTGTGAGTATTTTCAAAAATAAGTTGATTATGTCAAATTATTTCAAGATCTCAACTCTCTCCAGTACAACTAGGTCAAATTTGTAACTCGTCCTATATACTCTAGAAGGCGGATATATCTCATGGCATGGTTGTTAACAGCTAATCCTATTCACTGGCAAAAGCCAAAAATGAATTGAAAAAACTTTAAATGCGTTTGCTTAACCAATAATGAAATTGCATTTTTGTCAGTGTTTCTCCAAAGGTGCGTAAATTTGTTTCTTCTTTGTTTTGGAACAATATAATCCATCATATATCATTCAATTCCTACAGTGGTTGTTAATGTTTGTTAATTTCCACTGAAAGCGTTAGTATTGTTTCAATGATTATCATTTCATTGGCAACGATTTTATTCTGAACATATTCTAGGAAAACGAAGCAATGTGGATGAAAATTGAAAATTTTGTTACTCTAGTAGTTTCTAGATATAGATTATATTCAAAAACGACTTTGAACTGTATAGGATGTCCCAATAAAGTGTGGCATATCAATACAAAATTTTATTATTTTCATCGTAATTTCACATGGTCCCTTAGCAATAAATAGGGTACAAGCATAAATTTTGCTATTGGTGGGAATTAACGCTTTATCAGGTCTCCTAACACCTTGCATGCCTATTTTTTCGAAAAAATATAAGCTTTACTTTTTAAACGACTTTAAAAATCATTAAATTTGAAAGTCGGCCAAAATACCCTTTATGTCATAAAGATGGCTACCCCATTGTGTAACTTCATTTGTTTACGTTTTTATTCGTGTATCACGCTCTGAGTTCTTGTGACCTAATTTGTTTCTGAAAGCTTTAAAAATGGATAAAGCCCAAAAAAACTTTGTATTCCAAGTATTGCATTGTTCCAGTGTGTAAATCAACGTCTATTGAAACTCCAGACAAAATATTTGTTACTTTACCTGGTGGCGCAAGCAAAAATTTACCTAAGAGAAGGGCATTACTTTTGTTTGTTGTGACCATTTTTATTCTCAAATAGTTTGACGTTATGTACTTATAGGTCTGGGAATCAACCATAAAAACATCATTTTCTTACGACCACACATCGAAATATGATTGGTATATATTATATAAATAAAAAATAGTTTAAATCTTACTTACGATAATGCTTTAACTCCTCTCATTTCCTCTGCCTTGAAGCAGCTGTTTGACTTGCAAGCAGCATAAATGAGTCTTATTTGGGCAAGTTATCAGTTTGTGCTTTTACAAAACCTTCGCTAGCCATATCTTTATTCACAAAATATGAAAGAATCGTTACTGAGCACTGAACTAGTAGATAAAGTATATCCTTCCAAAAGTTTTGAAATATCCTCGGAAATATCGAATATATATATCCACTTTCCACTTTACGTTGACTTATAAAAAAAAGTACACACAAACACGTAGTGGTCTCAAACAAACATATAAATGATAATTTCACGTCGATGAAGCAATTATAGTTAATTAAAATACAATATAAACACACAACTACACATGACCTAATGCAATACCGGCCATATTGACATAAGTAAGATATGACATCACATGTATCATCGGTAGCGTTCGGAAATCCTCGGGTTGTGGTCGGAAAGTGCATTGAAATTTGAATTTTATTTTAAAATTTGGGAGTGATTTCCAATGGAAACTGGTATATTTCCTATTATTAGAAATTGTTGATATCATATTTACTATTATAAATTAATATCCAAGCAAAATATGAAATATGCGTGTACTCTATTATGGTCCAATGAGGATGTTGAATATCTTAATACAAATTGCTTTGAGTCATGCTTACTCCTCCCTATATGTGAGAATTTTAATAAAGCTCAATATCTCCTAATTGAACTTATTACAGCGAATTAACTCCTACTCAGTCTACATCTTTTCACAGGCTGTTCAAAATTAAATGATTTACTATTTAATGTGTGACTTAGGGCTTATTTTGAATGGACCACAATGTATTTCAATAACCCATGATTTTGTTAGACTGTAGATTACAAGGAGGTCCTTTGACCCAGTTGGCCTTACCATATTGCGATCTGTTCTAGACCTTTTATATATCTCCCATATTCACGTTCTAGTCTTGAAGATCAAGACTTTTTCTCCTTTTCGTTATGTAGCTGGTTATTTACCCTCAGCAGGCTCTCAGTAGACCTGTTCCAGGTGATTAGGACGGTGAAGGACGGTTACCTTGTTATTGCAGTTAATGCGCTGCACTGCCTCATCTGTATCATCTCATAATCTGCACGTTCACTTTTCTCATCTCAAAGATAAAGTGAAAATGTTCTGTGATAACTCTGACATCAGATTTTTGAAGCATTTCAGCGTAGTGAAGGTCGGGATTGTTTTTTCGCCCAGTATACCGGAAAACCAATAATATGAACAACAAAAATGGGACGGAAAGTATGAATTAGCAGCACATACATTTTCACATGTTTGGTTGTATCGGTAGGCGAAGAACAGTTGTGCGTCACACATGAAGGAAACGCTTTAGGATCCTTAAGCTATCAGCTGCCGTTGCGTTGCTACGCTCGCTCGTGCATCTAATGGTCTTGAGATGCTTACATTCATTTTTCGCCATTGCCTATCTTTAGATAGGAGTGGGTAACAAAGCTACTTTGATGTGGTTAGCTCAAGGGATTCTTTGCAGTTCTCATCTTTAAATGTTGATGAGAATGCCAACTAACTAAAAAAGCCATAGAATTTACCAAAATTTCATTGCATCAAAACTTCTACTTCAAGGTATAGGGAACCCTTATACTATTGAAAGAAAAAATTAAATTATCTTATAATAGAACTGGAAAGAGATGTTAACTACTGTGAGAACTCATGTAAGAAGAAACGCTTTTCCATAGAAAATTGGAAAGGTATCCAATTCTAGACAGAGATATCAATCAGACGATAGTCAAAACAAAAACAGGGTCAGCTCTTTGTATTTGTTTGGGAATGCGCAACATTTATTCCGATATCATCAGCGTTGGAAAGGATATTTGGTCTCCATTTCAACCCAGTGCTTTATCGAGGGAATGTGATTTTGTTTTATTTAATAATTGGTTAACTAGTTGAGTTGACATAATTATGGTGAGTTTTGTGGTTGTGCTTTGCTCTTTTACAAATTAGGCGAGTTTACTAATGGACAAACCGAATTCACATTTTTTATTTAAAAATCAATTCAAATATTTTTCGATAAATATATTACTAAGTTTCATTTGAACCATAAATTACTGATAACAATACTTATACCTTTTTATCTGTAGTTCATTTATTAAGTCGCGTCCACATTATGTCGAATGGTGTCGATCCAGTGTGGATGGTCGCCCGACATAATGTGGACACAGTTTTACAGTAGTCGATCGACACCATTCGACATAATGTGGACGCGACTTTAGACACCGTCGTTCGTGTGAAGACTACTGTCGTTCAGAGTCGTATTATTCCTGTCGAATATATTCAGACGTGTCGTTCTTGCCATAAGCCATAAGAGAATATTATACCGTAATAAGTCAAACTCATTCATCCAAGCAAATAAGAAATGCATAAGCTCACCTTCTTAGTTTATTTTAATAATGCATAAAATGAAACTGTTCTTGAATAAGTAATGTACGTTTTTATTTTATTAAGAGACCTCGTATAATGTAGATATATTTTTTTCCAATCATTAATCATTATATGCATCAATATTGACTTTTTTTGGGACTTCACATTGAAAAATGAATCAACATTACTGAAAATACTCTCTTTCAATCAAATAAAATTGGCATCAGAGTGAAGCTGTAGTGAAGATGCAAGAACTCCAAAACTTCCACCGTTTCGCCATCAACCTCCAATATGTTTTTTTGTATATATCCAGCTTAATAAAATTAAAATTATCCTTCGAATGAATAATTATGTAAGTATACCAAAGTGATAAAATTATCTCAACTATCTGAATATAGAAATATTGACTATTGAAATATTCAATGAAGTCAATTGTAGAAGACCCTTGAAAATATTGAAATTAAACTCAGCTATGAAATGAAACTTGATATGGAACATGTGATGTGCAAGCACTTCAATAAATTACAACTATTGCATAATGCAGGAAAGCAGCTGTTATGACTGAATCTATTTTAAATTTTTTTTTCAAACGTATGAAGTGCAATATGGATTAGCAGAATTAACTGCATTGACCTTGAAATCGAACACATCTGTTTCAAACCACTTATAATTCATTTTATCAACATTTTTTTCGCAAACCTAATGTGGAAACAAATTATTCAGAAACAGTCTCTTGATAATTTCAAATATTAGGCCAGTCAATCAAGTTCTATTGACAGGGTCAATTGAGCAGACTGTGATATTATTTGCAGAACATGACTATTTTGATTACAGGGTCAATAAGTATGAAGGATTAAAATTTAAGAAAAACGGAGGCAACATCACACAACCTACTTCCAGGGCGACAAGAAGGAAGTTGATAATAACAAGTAGGAGATAGTACATTCGACATGAAAAATGTATGGATTTACCAAAAGGAAAAGGTATCGACTGATGCATCAGACAAAAATTGAGCAAATAGCAAGCCAAAATTAAACTGGAAATGGCTGAAACAAAGTCTATTGGGGATTCAAATCAGGATCGTAGCGCCGGAGCGGCGATAACTGAACTACTTTTTAGTTTTATAAGTATTGTTAATTGTATTTATCATACAAATTTTTATCAAGGTTATAAAATAATGTACTAAGAAATAGTTCCTTTTCCTGACAGCAGATAGAGTATCGCTTATATAGAATTCCAAATACCTTTGAAGTGAGTGGCTAGGGAGGGTGCATAGTTAGTCCTTCGCTATTCAAAATATACTTCGAAACTATTTTCCAGCACGGCATGAAAATAAGTGTAAGATTAATTGATAACTAATGGTTCACAGAAAACACAGTTTTCATAGCTCTTGAGGTCTCAAAATATAATTGGTGAACAGATGGATCTAAATATGGACGCACATAGAACAAAGACCATAGTAGTAAGCAGATACTTGAAGTAGGTCGTGAGTAGAAACACAAATGGAACGTTTTTATCACGTGTTGAGGAGTATGAATATCTGGGGAGTTAAATTAGTAAAGATGTTAGCCCCAATCTGGAAACAGGGGCACGTGTTGAAATGAATAAAGCAGGGTTTTCGGAAATGCGAATCTCACTGACTAATAAGTTCCTTTACACTAATATGAGATGTGATTTTGTCAGATGTTACGTGTCTCCTATACTTCCATATATGACGTGGAATTATGTAGAAAAGAGAGGCTGCCGACCCTGGTCATATCACGAGAGAAGATACATTGTATAGATATGGAATCTCAAAATAAGTTTCTTTTCATATTTAAATGTGTCAATATGGAAAAATAGATACCTGTATGTAACTGATCTATAAGATAAGACGGATAATGAAGGTTTTTGTTGATTATTTGGTAAAGAAGATAAATTCAATTCATTTTGTTAGCGTATGTCAAAGTTTTGGATTCCCAGGAAAAAATTGAGGTGAGTTGCGATAAATAAAAAGAATTGATTTCCTAAGATTATTAAGAAAGTCATAAAAATTTGGAAAGAAAAGTGAAAATCAAATGAATGAACTGAAATGAGGAATAAAATTGGAAATGGAATTGGAATTGACGCATTATAACATTAACGAATAAATTCACACTTGGATTTATAAATTATCAACAGAATAATAGGAAAAATAAAAAGCATTGACAAAGAGTTTGGTATGAAAAGTTCGAATTGTTGTGAGAGAAAAATGTTATGAAAGCGAATGAGTTTGAATTTATTGAAATTAGAAACAATTTCGGAGCTATTTGAATCTTGAATAAAAATTAAGTTACAATAGTTAGGAATTATACATTGAAAAAAATTACATAGTATTTTCTACATTTGGAAAGAAAATTGTGCCGAATTTAAAATGGGTGGATGTAACATTTTCACTCAAAGATTATGCAATGTGGTTCCTTCAATGAAACAATCTAATTATTTAATTTGAAGAAAAACTCTAGACAATTTCTCTAAAAAAACTGGAAAATTTTGAGCCACGACATGAGAGGCGCTTTGGCTTGGGCATCCTATATACAACTGAAAATATTGAATAAATTAAAATCCATTTAATATATACCTTTTTTCAACGACAGGGACCAGGCAGCGGATAATATTTATGGTAAATAAAACATCCGAAACTGGATGAAGTCAAACTATAATAAAAGCGCAGGATGAAGATACTTTTCCAAAGACTGCGGTCGATCTTCATTGATAGGAGATGCTTCTTAGAGAAAAATACCAAAAAAAAACAAATATTGAAATGTAACATGCCCAGAAGATTTCGAAAAAATGCCTCAATGTGAGTCATCCCAAATCATTCATATGACAAATCAATAATGGCTAGAAAAATTCACTCTACCTATGGTTGGAAATAGTAAAGAGTGTTTACTCAAACAAAACTGCGAAACCATGGAGAAACTTGTTCTAATAGTACTAAAAAAATATGGAGATCATGATCTCCTCAGACAGGTAAGTTATCTAAGTGATTCAGGATTGCAGAAGGTCTAGGAAAAGAAGCATATTTCATTTTTCCATTCCATTTTATTAAGTAGATACACTGCTTTACGGGAAAAACCAAATTATAGAACCGGAAAACAAAATATTCGAGACAATGATAAATCTTAATAATAACAAGAAACATTCATTATCAACTACAAAAAATATGATTATTCAAGGAAATGTGACTTAATATGGGGTGCAGAATGAGGAAATGAATCGCATTAATCAAATTACAAGTGGAATAAAGCGAAGAATTATTTTGGAATATTTAAATAAAATATGTTAATCTAGTTTTAACAGAGCCGTACAATATATTAATGGTACAAGGAATTACCGATGTTCATGAGAGGAGCGATTGGAGTTCTGTCAACAAATGATTACAAAATTGAACAATCTTAACTTTTTTGATCACATTCTATGGGCAGATGAACCAAATTTTTCAGCTCCGGGCATTTTTAATAGAGGTAATATGTATTCGTGGGGATACAAAAATAATATAAGAAGAGAAATCTAGCAAATAAAAAAGTCAGGAAGCAAATCAATGAATGTGTGGCGTGGAATATTTCACAACAAAATAGTTGGACCAATGTTTTATGATTATAAATTGACCGAGTAATCATATTTGGACAAAGTTATTACAGAAATGGATGAGCTACTCAATGGAAATTATACACGAAATCAATTGAATGGTATGATATGGCGGAAGAATGAAGCATCGCCACATAAGCTCGTAGCCGTTCCAGAACATTTGGGTAGGTAGGTAATCATCCTCAGGTCTGGATCGGCAATGAGGGTAACATTAAATGGCCGCCAAATAATCTCGAGTTAACACCATGTGATAGCTTTTTATGGTGGTTTTTGATGAAAAAGTGTAAGTATTTTGTTTGAAATACAAATATTACCACTGTTACGGCAAAAGTATGAGCGGAAAATGAAAATTTAAATGGTCATGATAACACATTATTTGGCGTATTAGGAAATTTTAAACGAATATATTACTTGTACATTGATAACAAAGAAGGGCACTTTTGAGCATGTTGAATGCTGTATTTCATCTTCAGTCGATACAGATGGAATTCGAAACTTTTTTTGTATTCCCGAAATAATTGGGAATAAGTGGAGTCAAAATATAATGAGAAACCCCGTACAATATCACCCTGATGAAAAACTGATACTGCACTACTTGAATGAAAAGTGGAGGAAGAAAAACAAGTCCATTAAAAACAATCAGACCCCGACATTTGTAGATATGAGGATATTAGGCCATTGTAATCTTTGCTTGTAATATGAATGAGAAATTTTCTTATGTAATAAACACTTCATCTCACCAATTTTTGATTTACACAAGACAATTTTTGTCAACATACTCTTGTGGCATTAATCAACCTTCATAAAACTCATGTTTTTGGGATGTTGTGTGGAAGATGAAGCCGTTGTGGGTTTGCATTTTATCTGATCGCATGAAAAGTTAGAATTACTACCCCTGGGTCGAATAAAGTTCACATTCGTAGGTAAAATTGCAAGTTTTGAAAAGTTTCAACGATTGTTGTGCTGTTTATGAAACTCAAGATGATATAGTAACGGGCCTATCATTGCCTTTAAAACGATTCTGAATATGTATAACTTTTGTTTGAAATTGTACAGCTTGCACGAATAGGTAGGTGGCTGCGAGAGCGACTGGATTAAATATTCATGACTAATAGTAATTGAGAATGATTTACGAGTAACTTGAACTTATACATACACATTTGAATAATTCCTAAATGCATAGGAGCAGTTTGAAAGTTATCATGAAAGTGCAGATTACCATTTCATATTTGAGCATTCGAAATTACGGATTCTTCACGGTTTCTATGATATAATATCTCCAAGACCATAAAGGGAATTATTTTGGTTAAGTGTTTATTGAAATTCAGTTAAATTATAGTAGTGGAAATAGATAGACATCCAAAATTTGAATTTTCAAATTAATAAGAAAGCATTCAACTTAACTCGATATTGACATTATTCCATCATATGTCACATCAAGTACCTAGCATGTACCACAGTGGATATGTGTGACATGTTTTATGGGTCAATTCTGAGCATATCTGTAAGGTCTGTAAGCAAAAATCTGTAATAGTTACAAGGCAACATATACTATATCTTACAGTTTCTGTAACTTATGTGTAACTTCTAACTTCTAACTTCTAACTTCTAACCTAACATAAATATATATTCTTTATGAACACTCGCAAACTAGAAATGTCCAAAATCATTGCAATACATACCAGGTTTATTTATTAAATATGTCGCCATATTAGAGCCCTCGTTATTGTAATTAGTGAGAGATTATCCATATCATTGTATTAATAATTAGTGAGTCTTGAGTCACATACATTCTAATTATCAATACAATGAAGTTTCTTCAAGTTAATTCAATGAGCTAAATGATTATTTTAAATTCTGCTAATCATTTATTAAAAACAATAATAAGGATGGTTCGAAACATACGTAACTGGAAATGGAATAATCTGCAATAGAGAAAAAAAAGACAGGGAAAAATCATATTTTATTACTGTGAGGCATATCTTTCGCAGATTCCTTGGATGCTATCACCATTATATCTTTGGATCTTACCAGATAAAATTTCATCAAACCAATTATATCTAATTCAGTGCATATGGATAACATCAGTTTCATACTTACTACGAGAAGAAAAATAAGAGGGCTATTATCAAGTCTACACTGAAAGAACAGTTTGGTTACAATCACTAAGACTAATTAAATATCACCAAATCCGTTATTGAAATATGTTGTCAGGACGGTAGGTTGTGTTTACTGGTTTCTAAGTTCAACACGTCGGTAAGTGATTTACTTACCGTTCAGACGTCGAAAAGTGATAAATAGCATAAAAACAATTTCACCAAAATGCAAAATATATTTTAAACTGATCGAGAAGTATAAATGCCACTTTTGACATTTCGTTCATTTCGAAGAAATAACATTATTTTATTAGGCATTTATTTCAATACGATCGCGCAAAAAGAGCATCTCGAACATTAAGGGTAATTACAACGTTTGCATACATGTAGATTCCTCTCGTAAAATTGGAAAAAATAATATGAGGATTAAGGGGACTAGCACATTTATTTTTCGAAATACAGGGTGTTGAAATTTTGAAAACTTAATGTTTCAATTCGATAACTTTAAAATGGATGGATAAATTGATTTGACATTTGGCAGGTTGTTTTTAAATGTAAAAGGGCATATTTTGATAGAAATAGTAGTTCGTGCAACTAGTGTGGATATAGACAATCCACACGAGTCGAACAGCATATTTTTTCTACGACCAGTTGAGAAAAAATCTATAAACTGTAATATAACTTCAAATTAAAAATTTAACGCTCCAATTTTTTGTTTCCACTAATTTTTTTGTGGTAAACGTACAGTTCTTGAATGTCCAATTTGTATAATGCTACGGTTTCCCTTTTTAAATATAAGATGCTGTTATAAGTAGATGTTGCCAGCTGGACTCCCTCATGAAGGGTACCGTACCATTATCCATAATAATGAATAGTCTGCTAAATATTTCAAACGTCTACATGTTGTCGGTATTTATATCAAGCAGAATAATTATTCCAAAGTAAAATTAACAATAAAAAAAACTTCTGCTCCGGGAATCGAACCCGGTTATACCACGTGAGAGTCTGGTTTGCTTACTACTCGACCACCAAGGAATATGCAAATTGTTTATCTATAACGTCAGATGTATTACATAATTTCTGCTTAGAAGGAACTAAAGTTCCTACCGTTTGTCCCGCGACACGTTCCACCTTTTTTATATACATAATTTGCAACTGAATTTCAGTTAAGTAGTATATAATAGCATGTTATACACCATGTGACTGAAGTGACCTATTTAATCCGGCGGGTGGTGTTTGATTCAATTCACATAAGAGATTAATGTCACTTTATTCAGGAGGTGTATGTCAAAACTTCGCCATTGTGAACGTAGAGATAATCAGTGAAAATGAACAAAAGTGAACAAAAGGAAACAATTCAACGTAAATCGGTCTGCTGAAAAAATAACTCAAAAACTGATACCACAAAAATCGAGAAAACTATATGAATAACAGTACGAATCATTTGGGGGGTGAACAAAAATGAAGATCAATGTTACTGTGGTACGTTTTTATGTGTACTTTAAATTTCAACTGCCACTTTATATCCCTTGGGTCTAAAAGTGACACTCAAGTTCCTAGCATGTGAGAACTAAAGTTACCACTTTAGTCTCGAAACTGCTCAAAACTTATTTTTGAGACTGCGGATATTTATTATTATCTCCTATCCACCTATTTGGTTCAGGTACTGCCGGACATTGATCCAATTGCAGGCGTGATTCGTCTTTTTGAGTCATCTAAGTTTTGTATACAAAGTAGTCGAATGGCGTCAGATCAGGAGATCCCGTATTATTGATCATCGCCTCCCATTCCACCGATTTCTAAAAATTTGGCTAGGGTACTGCTGGACATTTATGCAGTGCTCCATCTTGCTAAAAATATATTGTATTGGAAGGGACTTGTGGGTTTAGGGGATCAGGATATAACTTCATCAAAGTTGGCACTACAATATTTTGGAGCAGTTCTAGGTATCCATCGTCATTCAAGTGGCATGAAATTAAAATTTGAGTTCAGTTAATTCCATTGGAAATTCAACAAAATTGCTGAGCCATGTGGTCTTCCAAGAACCTCACAAGGTGGAAAAGTATTTCCTGTCTACATATCGATGGTGTTGGGAAGAAAGGTTTTTTTTGCTTTTAATTCAATTATTTATTACTAAAGTACTTAAACAAACATAGGCTTTTTTGACAGAAATTAAATGAAGAAAACTATGAATTAATAATACAGGAGAATGATCTTCAAGCAATAAGGGACATTAAAACGAATTATTTATAATCAGTCTAAGAGAACTTTTTCCAAGATTGACAGATATAATAACAAGATTGTCATCCACTTAATTTGGTACACCATGTGAACGGAATGACCCTCAATCTTTCCACATTTTTGAATGAATAACTTATGATCTGGTGATCATTATATGATAAATAAGGTAGTCAGTGAGTTAAGATTTTAAATATTGTATCGTTCCCTATATCGCAAGCAGTTCCATGGTAAGAGTTGTAAATACTAATTTATTATGATTAGGTATCCTGCAGTGAGATAAAGTGAAAGGATTCCTGAGACCTTGAATTGTATTATTTCCCCTGTAAAAAATCTGGATCTGTTGTTGATAGTTGATGGTAGGTTCAGAGTTTATCTTAGGATGGTTGAAAGAGAGTCCCGTACTAGCTGTTTTGTCATACATTACCGTTACAGACATAAAAGCTGTTAAAATGATAGAGCACTTAAATAAGATTTATTCTATTCCGGTACCAAAACACCACAGTAGATGTTCCTTTTTCCTATGCTTTGAAATAAACAGTGCAAAAAATTGTCAATTTCAATTTAAATTCATGAATAATAAAAAGCGTGCAGATCTTAGGAACTTTTGAACAACTGTCGGTTCACTTCTACTCAATCAATAATAAATTGTAAGTACGAAAATGATGCATTTAACTGAAAAGAGCGCAATGAAATTTTAATATTGGTCGCTTGTTGCAATGAAGTTTGTCATCTTTTTATTGATTTGTATCGTAAAAGGAATCCGATAATACGTTGTTAGAAGCACTCTTGCATATTTTATTGTGACTGGTTAACAATCTGCAGAAAACTGGAAGGAAGCAGAGCTCGACTTGATCAGCACAAGTGGACCAAACATACTACCTGCTGTAATGAATGTTGTGAAAACAAGAAATTTATTTGTGCCGACGGATATTGTAGAAAGATAACAAGGACCGTGTCTTATCTTTATACTTTCTAGGGGTATAATAGGCGTAGGTTTGGGAACATTACTAGGGATTCGTAGGTATATATTGTTGATGTTTGTTGTATCGCTTGAGTTTTAAATTATGAAAATACGTGGATATCCTATTGAATGAGTGTGGTTTAATATGTTGACGGTTAAATTATAGCTCGAATTCTAAATAATACAATGTTATGATAGGCTCTTATTGTACTTTGCTCACCAAATTGATATGAACATGCCAATTATGAATTATTGTTTTAAATAGTTCCCCCTTCATCTCAGTCTAGATTAGTAAGTGCAATTTTATTGTCTCTAAATCACTGTCGGAATCACATTCGTCACTTCACGTCTATACCTTAAAAATAATAATAGGTACCCACCCCTGAACTGACCTGTTCCAACAGTTTTATTACACCGCACCGATTGCGATTTTACTATAGTTTGGTAGTTATTGAAAACATTAAATATCTTGGAAACTACAAATTTTTGGATATGTAATGGTCATCCGTTTTTCACGTGAAAATCATTGAGAAATACAAAATAAAATGGAAATAACTTTAAGTGCCAATGGCGTGAGAAATTGGAGTGGAAAGGTGACATAATATTCTTCTAAATGTACACCAGTGGATCAAGAATTCATTAATCCATTTTGAGATTAAAAAATTTAGTTATCGTAACTTCAACACCCCGTATTTCAGAGAGTAAGACTCCTGAATCCTTATATCATTTTGTCAAATTTCACGAGAGGTATCTACATGCGAACGTTGTAAGTGTCATCCAAAAACATCCTGTATACGATATCATTGAACAAATATGTTTTACGAAAAAGCAATGAACAACTACACGGGGGTTGATTGAATGGAAATAATAATAGATACGTTTGAGAAATTGTACTGAACAGATACTAGTTGTGAAGTGAATCAGTGGAGGGATTGCTTGACTTTTTTTTTCGTATTTTACGTTAAATGAAATATGTTGAAATGTAGTATACATTATGTTCTGGATGATGTTACATTACAGAATGCCATGTGACAAATATCAAGTTAACCTGCATATTGTGATGAATTTCGAATCGTGAATATTCAACTATTATTAATTATAATTTGCAGATACATAATTCTGGCTAGGCCGGAAATAAAATGACAACAATAGTACCACCAAATGAATTGCAAGCGGTCACGTTTACCTGCAAACTTTTATTAATGGCATCGTTTCCGTTTTGAGGAATTGGATCTCATTTTTTATATCAGCACTATATTTAAATGAAAATGTGAATAACTAATAGGAGTTCAGCTAAATACATAATTACAAGCAAAGTGTGCATTAGCATAAACGAAGGCAAGACGTTGAAAACATTATATTTATTAGATATCCGTGAAAGTTAGTTAGTGGAAGTTAGCTTATCTACGTCATATCTTGAAAACGACTTTTGATAATATTATCTAAACGGAAAATAGTTTATTCCAACAAATATACATGAAATAATTAAATCAACTTGTGTTTTTAATATACTCGTAAGCTTTTATCCCCAGTATATGTTTTATGGTTATTACATCTAAGAATACAAATATATGTATGTTTAAATTGAAGAGAACACTTGTGAATTTTGTTCTTGATAATTTAAAATCATTTCCCATGACTTGGTATGCAGCGAGCAGGTAGTTAGAGCCAGTAGAAGGTTGAAAAATAAATCAAATCAAAAGATATTCTTAATGTGTTTTGCCTTGTGGTAGTAGCTAGTAATAAATATACAGGGTCGCTTCAAGAGAAGCTGCTATCGAATATACTAGTGGAAGATTCATTTTAAAACATTTGATTTTAAATGTGGCTGTATTAGTGTACCATAGTATTATATTATATGCAGCTCGAACTAATTGAGTTGCAATGTAACACTGAATTGAAACAACTATTTCTCAATGTTTCGAAGATTGAGTTCTACAAGGCCCTGTCAAAAACAACTTTTCCAAACCTGAAATCTCACGCTCAGAAGATAATTTCGATGTATTCCTCTTCTTACATCTGTGAACAGGTGTTTTCTACTATGAAGCTTCGCAAAAACAGTGTTAGAAACCGATTGACTGACCATAATTTAGCTTCACTACTGCGAATCAGCTCATCTCAGTTTCTACCAGATTATGATCAACTTTTAGAATCTCAGTCACAGTTTCATCTGTCTCAGACGCCTTCATGCACTTCTAAAGATTAATCATTTTTTGTGACTTGTTTGGAAGTTTTTACCATTTTAGTATATAAGTTGTATATGAATAATAATATTTGCGCCAAACGCTCAATACAACTCGGAGGCTTATCGGGTCGAACGTCTTCGTCCTCCCACGCCTCTATTATTCTTTTATTCCTGGTATAGATAATATTGTTTTTCAAGATGTCATTACAATTTCACTATATTATCATTAGGTACGTTTTTGAGATGTTGATTTCAAAATCCTTCCCTTTAAGATATTATATTTTAGGTTTATTTTTACTTTAGAACATTTGGTAAATGCATTGTCAACCTTTTTATATGGATTTATTTTATTATTTCCTAGTAGTAAAGATAGAATTGCTCGAGCTTCGAATCATAAATCATAAACTTAAGCATAATATAGACGGTAGAGACCCGAAGAATTACAAGATGTTAAAAGTACAACCACAGTAATACAGTTGTGAGTAGGTAGTTCTCTCAGATCCTCGAAATAGTGAATACATACTTCCGAAACTCTAGCTTTAAAATAAAACAATATTCTAAAAGTAAATTCTCCAATTATTCAATAAATAGACCGTTACCCAATCCATAATCCCAACAACGTTTACACCGGGCGTACCAAATTTTTACTCGGAGGTCTAAATGACGTCATGTGTACTTTACTTTCGGTGTGAACACCCAAAGAGTAAAATTTGGTACTCGAATTTGATCCGTCTCAACTAGGGTTGTTCCAATTCAATGTGTAAAGGTGTAAACACGGCACATTAGTATTCCTGGACCAAAGTGACGGTTTGCTAAAAGCACAGAGTAGCAATAGGTGAAATGTTACTTAAGATTGGATCAAAAACTGACTGATAAATACTCAAAAATAGCTAATATGAAATAATATCAACAAATGAATTCAAAAAGTGATATTAAAAGTGGTCGCAAAAATCGAGGAACAGATTGGAGTGGAAAGGAAACCAGGATAATGTTAGAGATTGTGACTGAAATGGAAATTGATGAGTTAATGGATGCAAGCAAGTATTTTTTCTCTTTTCCAGAAACTTTATAACCACTGTTACTATTTTTGTATCCATAGGGCATGTCCACGTGACGTCACAAACTATTTGGACAACAGCCCTGTGGTGAAACAATAAACAAAGCGTTCAGAACACGTGGTACTTAATAACCGGTGTGAACATAGCAGCCAATTTTAGCTGCAAAACTGTTGAGGCTGCTCAATTCGCGGTTTCAGTGGCGTGCTGAATATTAGGTTAAATCGGATTCATATTTCGAAAAGCCACCTTGATATTCAATCGGTGGGGGTGTATTGGTGTAGAGGACACACTGTTTGGATGAAATTTGCTTACGATGGGAAATAAGAGTTGAAATGTCACCCCTAAAACTAAGATAAATTGTAACTTCCAAAGGAAACGAGGAGCCAAGTTTATATTTGGAGAGTAGATGCATTCTAATGATGAAAATACACTGTTCCAAGGAAATTTGCTTACGATGAGGAACGAGGGTTGAAATGTCACCCCTAAAACTGAAATAAATTGTATTTTCCAAAAGAAACGAGAAGCCGAGTTGATATTTGGAAAGTAGATGTATTATAATGATAAAAATACACTGTTCCGAGGAAATTTGCTAACGAAGGGGAACAAGGGTTGAAATGTCATTCCTGAAACTAAAATAAATTGTAACTTCCAAAGGAAACGAGAAAGCCACGTTGATATTTGGAGAGTAGGATTGTTCCCCATCGTAAGCAAATTTCCTTGGAACAGTGTATTTTCATCATTATAATGCATCTACTTTCCAAATATCAACTTGGCTTCTCGTTTCCTTTGGAAGTTACAATTTATTTTAGTTTTAGGGGTGACATTTCAACCCTTGTTCCCCATCGTAAGCAAATTTCATCCAAACAGTGTGTTTTTATCATTAGCAAATTTCATCCAAATAGTGTGTCCTCTACACCAATACACCCCCACCGATTGAATGTCAAGGTGGCTTTTCGAGATATGAATCCGATTTAACCTAATATTCAGCACGCCACTGAAACTGCGAATTGAGCAGTTCTCAACATTTTTGCAGCTAAAATTGGCTGCTATCTTCACACCGGTTACCTAATAGTGGGGTTATGCTGATTTATAATGATGATCGTGTTTGAGTTTAAAAGTTGGTTTTGCTTAAATGTTTTTCCAAGTTATTTTAATTGTTGAGCTTGTACATTCAATAATATTAAAAATAGGTTAATAGTTGTTTGTTGTTTGATAATTATTGATCGTGTTTTCGTTTATTGTTTCACCACATGGGTATTGTCAACTGTCAACTGTCGTGGACATGCCCTATTTTCGAATAAAATTAAAATCTACCATCAAATCATCTAAAGATTTGAGGTTATATCATTTCAATATGAAAATGTCAATTTTGGTCCCAGTCTTCAAAGCTGGACTATTTTTATCCAGGAAAACACTCAGTATAAACACTCATGTTCCAAGGTAAATATGTCCACGATTCCGTCCACGGACCAAATTGCTTCACACGATGTAAACTAACCTATTGCCATAAGTATCCGTAGCACATAAATTTGGGTGAGTAGAAATTAAAATCTGTTGATAGCAGGGATCGGGGGTTCGGACTATAAAATAGTTGTAAACCATTTATCTGTTCATCTCAAGAGGGTAAAAATCGAGCTTAAAGGTTGCGTTATAAATGAAACATTATCACCCTATTGTATATTTTATTATTATATTGTATTGTATTGTCATCGGTCCTTGACAAGTATACAAAGATCAAAATCTGCTTGTTTAAAGTGGGTAAGATTAAGTCCAAAGGAGTCGGTTACAAACATACATAAATACAGATGAAACTAATAAAAGCCCAGTGAAAAGTTGTCACCTTTTCTTCAATTTGATATTATTATTAGGCTCTTAGATCCAGCCTGTTACACCACACTCTATTGTTCTGTCAGCTACTTTAAATCGGACTATTATGAATTATTCATACTCTAATGATTATTATGAGTAAGACAACCTGTACGAGGTGAGCAACAGTGATCCGAGAAAATCAATACTGAATGCATGTAGTCGTGAAACACGTAATATCGTCTTTTGAAATTATTTATTGGAACAAATAATACGGTAGTATATTTTGTAGTTAATGTGTTCTGCAACATTATGTCAATTGACAAGTTTGCTCATTAGATACGCTAAGGCGATTTTTTTTTCTCGAATATTTCGAAGGAAATTGCGTTTAGGAGCCCGTCAAGATGTTCCATTTGCTTTGACGATTGAAATACGACCCCAACTTGGTTTATAACTTATATCCTTCTGCCGAAAAGCAATATGTGCCTTAAGCCTTTACGCAATCTTAGCTGTTATTCTAATTTGATGAGAGATGTATTGACCTGAAAAAGTTGTTGAGATTCATTTGATGTCATTGATTTTATGAGGAGACCTAGTAACAGGACTTAAAGACCGGAAGATGGTGACACAAAATATTTGGTCGTTTTAACCAGTATGCCGGCTCTTTTTGGGGCCTAATAACGTAATGACAAAAATGAATATCATGGTCATAGCGCCGACACCGGCAGCCCGGCCAATCGCGTGGGCGATAATCAATTTGTTCTACATAAATTCTTACATTTTACGAATGTTATGTTATAATCTCAGGTGTGACTTACAGCCCTCCATACCGACGCGATTACATCAATAAAAAAAGGTAGAACGTGTCGCGGGACACACGGTAGGAACTTTAGTGCCTTTTAAGCAAATATTATGTGATACATCTGACGTTATTGATAAACAATTGCATATTCCTCGGTGGTCGAGTAGTAAGCAAACCAGACTCTCATGCGGTATACCCGGGTTTGATTCCCCGTAAAGAAGTTTTTTTATTGTTAATTTTATTTTTGAATAACTATTCTGCTTAATATTAATAACGACAACAGGTAGACGTTTGAAATATTCAGCAGAATATTCATTATTATAGATAATGGTACGGTACCCTTCATGAGCTAGGGAGTCCGACAGGCAACATCTACTTATAACAGCATCGTATATTTAAAAAGGGAAACCGTAGCATTATACAAATTGGACATTCAACAACTGTACATTTACCACAAAAAAATTAGTGGAAACATAAAATTGAATTGTTAAATTTTTAATTTGAAGTTATATTACAGTTCATAGAAATTTTTATTTTATAGATTTTTTCTCAAGTGGTCGTAGAAAAAAAATATGCTGTTCGACTCGTGTGAATTGTCCATATCGCACTTGAACTTCGTCCTCGTGCGATATGGCCATCATATCCACTCTAGTTGCACAAACTACTATTTCTATCAGAATATGCCCTTTTTCATTTAAAAACAACCTGCCAAATGTCAAATCAATTCATCCATCTATTTGAAAGTTATCGAATTAGAACATCCAAGTTTTCAAAATTTAAACACCCTGTATTCCGAAAAGTAAATGTGCTAGACCCCTTAATCCTCATATTATTTTGTCCAATTTTACGAGAGGAATCTACATGCAAACGTTGTAATTACCCTTAACGTTCGAGATGCTTATGCCATTTTTTGGGTGTGAAATAAATTCCGAATAAAATAATTTAAATTTTTTCGAAATGAACGGAATGTCGAAAATGACATTTATACTTCTCGATCAGTTTAAAATATATTTTGCATTTTGGTGAAATTGTTTTTATTACATTGTAACTAAAGGTTAGATTAGTGTATTCTACACAAAGTCAAGGTAGAATCCAAGGAGTTGATAACATACAGGCGTATATATTAAAATTGCTTTCCACTATCAATTATTTTTCAAGTGAAAACTTCTTTGGGCGCGTTGAACACTTTTTGGGTGAAAAAAATCATGGATTTCGCGTCATCGTCACGCTTTCATACACAATATTTTTGGTCATACAACACAATAAGCAGTATGAAGCGTATTTAGTTTCGAATATGTCAGCGTCACGCTTTCCATGAACTATGCGTATACTGTGTATTTTTTTCGAGAATGTTCATTCATTTGGACAAATATCTTTCAATATTAGGCGAGTGATTAAATTTTTGAAAATGGGTTTATTTTGGTGTGAAAATTTCCATTTACCATTGGAGTAACGTATAATTTTTAGAGGGAAAACATTTATTCGAACAAATTTCTATCTACCATGGAAGTGAGATGAAATTTGTATGGAGGAGTAGCTGATTGGTACAAATTTCCAAGTACCATGGCACTTATTAATTTTGACAAATTTTCTCCCATAATAAGCGTGTGATGGAATTTTTGAAACGGTTCATTTCTTTTTCTGAAGATTTCCATTACTATTACTTCTTACTTCCATTACAAGTGCGATACAATTGATGTGAGGCTATGCTGAATAATGCACAGCAGCTATTCCTAAGCACAATTTATTTGGATTACTCTCTTCCAAGGGCGTACGATGTCATTTTTAAGATGGAATTGATTTATTTGTCAAAATTTCCTATCATGAGCTTACCAAAAACTTTTTCGAGTGGGTTAATTCATTTGAAAAAATTTGTTTCTGCTATGGAAGTGGGAAGGGCACTTTTATATAGTCAATTATTCAAACAATGTACTTCCCTCTCGTCTTAACAGATTTTTTACAATAAGTGGATTAGAAAAAATAAGATATATTGGAATAAGCAAGAATAATATACAGGTAAAAGGGTGAAAGAGGGAGTGATTGGCCCATAGGGCCATTTTAGGGTAATACAGTTATATTAAGATGCATATCCATTTAAACGCATTAACTATGAAATAACGGGGGAGTGGCAACTTCTTTCCAACGACCATTGAAATTCATTTGAAATTTGGCAACATCAGAACATCATGGTGGCAGTTTTTCATAGCGCTGTCCTTCTGCTGGAAGGGTGCTTTTTTGAAAAAAAGCTAAGAAGACAGTGGTACAAATTGTAAGTATAATCGTTTATATAATGTACAGCTGTTGGTTCAATTATTTATTGTCAACTAGGAGATCATTATTAACTTGAATACAAATGTTTCAGTACTTCAAACTTGAAATATATTCAAATAAGGGAGGGATTGGCCCTACTATACTATACTATACTATACTATAAATGATAAGCAAAATAGTATTGATTGGCCCTGGGGGCCAATAGCTACCAAATGGACAAATTCCTGAAATTGTCATATTTGTTTTCATTCCTTTATTGAATTTTGCCTAGTTCTTTGTAAAGCCCATGGCAAATACATTAGATGAATAAATGCAATAGTTGGCCGCCGGCCAATCACTACCACAGCTAAAGGCCAATAACTAACGATTTTGCTCCATTCCAGATTAGTTTCTCAATGCCCAAAGTAACGGAGGGAAATATTTATCCTCAAAAGTATTCCGAACAGGATATACAAAATGCTTTGCAGGAAATAGCTTCTGGAGTGGCTCTTCGAGAAGTTTCGAGAAAATATAAAGTGCCACGAGCTACGCTATAGTTTCGGCAAAGTTCTAACAAATGAAGAGGAAACTGCTAGAGTAAACTGGGTCTTAAAGTGTTCCAAAAAAGGGTTTCCAAAACGAAAAGGAGATATACAGTTTTTAGTTAAATATTTTCTTGACAAAGCACCCAGAAAAACCCCATTCAAAAACAATTGTCCAGGTGAAGACTGGTACAAGTCATTTTTAAGGCGTCATACGAACCTTTCTGAACGAACCTTTTAAGCTGTCACATCAGCCAGTTCAGCTGTTGCAGAAAAAGATATTAGAAAGTGTGTGGACATTTATTCATATCTTGAGTCAAAGGAATATAGCCACATTCTTAACGACCCAACAAGGATATTCAACGCAGAAAAGACCTGTTTTAATTTGTGTCCCAAAACATGTACAGTCTTAGCTCCAAAAGGTGTTTAAAATGTGTATGAGATTGAGCACACCTCATCCAAGCAAAATATCACCGTACCATTTACTTTTTTTGCCGATGGAGTGGTTACTCCCCCTTTGATTATATTTCCTGGCAAAAGACTGAAATCAGAGGTTTATGAATCTGTCCCAGAAGAGTGGGGTGTAGCAACATCAGATAGTGGTTGGATGAAAACCGAAATTTTCAATGATTATGTTACAAACGTTTTACATCCTTATTCGCTGCAAAAAAATATTCAATTCCCGGTTATTTTATTCATAGATGGCACAGTACCCATATCACATATTATGAGATCAGTAACATATGTAAGAGTTTGGACATCATTTCAATCTGTCTATATCCTAACGCCACACGCATACTTCAGCCTGCTGATGGTGCTGCATTTAAGCCTATCAAAACTGGCTGGGAAAAGAGTGTGCTGGCTTGGAGAAGAGAAAATCTCTCAGGGTCATAGAAAAATGATAAATTTGCGCCCATATTGAACTCTGTAATTAAAGATTATGCCAAAAGTAGAACTATGCAAAATGGGTTCAAAGCTACTGGATTGTACCCATACAACCCAGATTCGATGGATTTTTCGAAGTATTTAGGTGGCCTAGTTAATAACGCTATAGCCATCGAGCCGACAGATGATACAGTTGAGCCAGTAGATCTAAAATCACATACAAAGCATTCAAGAGAATTGCTGCTGAAGTTTAGGATGATAATCTTCTAAAAGAATTTTGGAAGGAATTCAATAAAGATAGTAGAGAAAACAAGGTTGTCGGAAGCAGAGAACATATTAATGAGGATAACTTTGAAAATATGGAGAAAGAAAACAACGATGGCAATCTCTTCTTAGGAAATGATATGATTGATCCCCAAGAAAAAATCAATGATGGTTATCTGTTTTTAGAGAATAAAATTACTGATTCACAGGAAGAGAGCACCGATGATAATCTGTTGTTAGAAGATACAGTAATGATCTCCAAGTTTTGACAGCGGACAGTGATATTCAGTTCGATATAAACAATATACCGATAGTATTCAGCAGCTTTGAAAACCATCAAAATATTATCATTGAGGAAGTTACACTAAATAACGAGGAACGACACGTTAGTGTTGAAAAGCCTACTATTAATGACCACCTAACTGTACCCCAAACACCACAAAGAAAGGGAAAACGAAATAGCAAGAGATCATCCTATGTGATAACTGGAGGTGTATTGAGAGAGCAGAAAAAAGCAGAAGAAGACTTGAAAATTAGGTTATATAGAAAAAAAATTGAGGATAGAGAAAAGAAAACAAAAACAAGAAGAAAAAGCTCAATTAAAGGAGAAAAGGAATAAACTAGAAAAACAACAAAAAACAAAACCAGTTCAGAGGAAACGACCGATCAACAAAAAGACTACAAACAAGGAAAATTTGGAGGGACAAAATATGCGTGAATATTAAGAACATCACGAGAATACGGAAAGTCAACGTTTACTAGAAATAAATGAAAACAAACCTATTAAGAGTGATACTACAAGAGTAGTTACAGTTGGCAGAAGCAAACGTGAGCGTGTTCGTGTCGCTGTAGTTGTATTTTGTAGTAACAATTCGATATTTTGGATCTATAACCAAATATCGATACCATAAAAAATGTCAACTATTAATGAATATGTAAACAAAGTCAAACTTGCTAAAAATGTAACTCTGAATATTGATAAAAAAATTTATATTGGACCAAAACTAAACCTACCGTTTGCCCTAAATGTCTATATTTTCAAACTACATGACTGTATCAATGTCATGAAAAAGAAGGGTCAAGTTTCTATGGAAAGCAACAAAATATGAACTGGTCATAGTCCAGTGTTGCCGACGCAAAAATGAAAATTACCCGAACTTACTATTAAAATTTTCAGAATTTGTCAAAATTACCAAAAGGACACATTGATTATCTAAATAAAGTCTTCGATCCCAGTCAATATGGAAAATCCCCTAAAACAATAGCCATTTTATATATCCCTCCTACAAAATATTCGAAAAACTTTTGGATCCAAGTGAAATTGTCTAAAAATCGGATAATCATCCTCGCATTGACAATGACAACACTGATACAGAATGAATGAAATGATGTATGTTGATGAAATCACTCGGTCATATTATTTCGATTATATTTAACAATAACTAATGGACAATCGTAAACATTGGCTCTTGATTGGCTGCTTGCGATGACCTTATTTTAGTTCGCATATTTTCCGGGGCTCATGTTTGGTTCTGACAACTGTAGAAATTTGTTTAATGCAGAAAACATTAACATTATATCGGAATATATTTTTCCTACGATCACTACCCAAATTAAACTTTTGCACACTCAAATCTAACCGCAAAGTTGATGTTTTCCGCGATCTGTCATAACTGACATTATTTACGCTCTAGAGCGTACTTTTCCGCTCGCCTGTTTTCATTTACAATAAACTAAAGAAAGGTAGTAAATAATAGATATATTAAAACAAAATGTAGAGCAGTCCGAATATTTTAGTTGAAATATTAATATTTGAAGATATTTCGAACGAAATTAATAAATATTCCTATATAATTTGACTGACATCTACAATTTATACAAGTTACTGGATTTACAACGCTGCAGGTTACGCTACCAACAAATAGATGGAGGTGTATATTTTATATGTTTAATTTTATTCAAATTATAAAATAATTTAAACCTCATACATTGATATTATTTTGATTCAATACTACAGTGAAGGATTTATTTCTTAGTTCAAGATAAAAATTAATATTTACAACTTATTACAAATATAACGTTGTTAAGATTGACGATTTTCTTGATCGTTTTTGCAGATTCCTATTTTCATAGTATTGATTTATACGGACAAGTTTACGTAGTAGAAATATAACAGTCGGAAGGTAGGCAATGCATTATACACCTAGATGCAACAGTTATTGCATATTTAAGTACCTACCTACTATTTTGTGAAAATAGTAGACTATGGAATTAATGAAACGTCATTATTTCATTTTTAGTTTATAAAAAAGTTGTCTGTTTATAAATAGCTATTTGAAAAATGGATAGTGACAGTGAATTTTCAAGCACACCTCCAGATATAGCAGATTTTGCTAAAAATATTACTCTTAATCTTCTGCCAACTAAATCCAGAGGTAAAAACGGGAAACAATACAATATTTTCATGGATTGGTGCCGCTCAAAGAAAATTAAAAAATATTCGGAAAATGTATTGCTGACTTATTTTGGCGAGAAATCCAAAACTCTAAAATCTTCAACCTTGTGGTCACAATATTCGATGCTTCGAACCACTTTGCAAGTAAAAAATGATATTAACATCAGTAAATACACTTAACTGATTGCATTTTTGAAGTAAGAAGCAGTGGGTTATGAAGCAAAGAAGTCACAAACATTCTCAATAAATAAAAATAATAAGTAATTGTTACATGTTTTCCACATCACATTCTGATAAAGTGTACTTTTCATGTTTTTTTTAATTATTTGTTTAATAATAAGGTGATCGTAGAAAAAATCTTGTGTGCAATTCGAGCAGAATGTGCGTTGCCGCTTTCGGCAACTCTCTGCCTCAAGCGGCAAAGTATCACTTTCCGCTCTTAATACACAAATAGCTATTGGAAGCTCCAAAAAATCGAGAAGAAGAAGGAAAATGCTTAGAAAACCTATTATATAGGACTTAACTTGTGCAAGAACAATAAAATGGAATGTGGTTCATGTTACTCATGTACAAATAATGTAACACCAACGAATTTTGGTATGAAATGCTAAACTTGTGTTCGTTTGTACCATATTGTGTGTATGAAAAAACATTATATTCATAAATCAAATTCAGACATTTTTCAGTGTTCACCATGTTTAAAAAAAATGTCCCAGGTATTAAAATGATAAATTCGATGTAGTTAAGACAACGCCTTCCAATTACCATCACTGATGTATTGTAGGGCCAATATCTGCTTCATTGGTGGCCAATATTTACTGCATAAGGGACAATCACTGCCGTACTCGTACTAATTTATGAAAAAATATAATTCAACATTTTCTACAAAGTATGAATATCGCTCAGAAGGAAGAAAATAGTTTCAAAATTATTTGCATTTATTGTACTACTTATAATCGTAAAAATGAATATTAGTACTTATATATTCTTAGTACAACCTGGTTAAAGGGCCAATCACTCTCCCTTTTACCCCATGTGTTCAATTCACATCAAAAATATTCACTCTATGGAAATATTAGTAAGTCCAAATTAATTGTGTCAACTGAATAATAAAGTTATTCCCAACCTTGACTAAGTGGAATCGTTTCATAAAAGAACGTTTGATTACAATGTGGGTATTATGGAGTAAATTAAAATTGGATAACGTCAAAATTCGGATATTGGACGTTACATTTAGAATACAACTTTTTTATTAATAAGATGTTGATTAATTCCGCTCTTAGAATATGAATATTTTATCTGGAATCTTTTGTGTTCTTTCGAACGCCTCCATAACTCATTCTTCATAAAAAAGCAATTCTGTAAATGTACTGTAACATATTTTCATATTTTTATTTTGTACCAAGCATTATTGCTGTGGATATTGATTTTCCACTACAAAAAAAGGTGACATCTTTTTAATTCCATATTATAATGTTGAAGGTTATACTATTGATTAAAGTTGAAAAATATACTGTTGTGTGGGTGGTTATCGTGATTCATTGATGGGAAAGTTTCACCATATTTTTTGGGAAACACTGATCATAAATACCCAACAGAAATACAATGGTAAGTACGAATTTATTCATTATTTTCTTCAGAAATAATTTTCATTTGGAGAAATTCTTATTAAGAAGAAAGGAACAGGTTGACAGTGTGTAATATTCACTGGTCCCTATTATAATGTAGATCCTATGATTTCCATCAATTTAATTATCACTTTCGTTTCATAAGTGTATAGTTGTTTCAGTGATATTGAATATTCAACTGAAATCCAACGAATGATTGGGGAGATTATCGATGATCATGCTGCAACTATTTCCAATTATTTCCCAGTCACTTCAGCGATAATAGTAGTTTATCTACAACTGTCATGTAACGGGTACGATTTGACATTATTTTAAGTGTCATAATGACGTATATTACCGCACTAGTGCGTTTTTGAATACATTACCGCACTAGTGCGGTAATGAGAATCTAGAAACATATTAATACCAGAATTAAATATTAAAAATAATACTGGAAGCTGTATTTTCAATTTCCGAAAGGAGATTGTCTTCGCTTGAACTCATTTTTATAGATTTTTGTTCATTCAACTTTGACAATTTGATGGGATAACTAATTTTTTTTATTTCCACGGATTTTTTTTTTTTTGTTGCTACGGTCACAGAATATGATCCACAGTACCTTATGTTTGCAGTCAATATTATTAAAAATACGTTTGGATTGAATTTTTTTTCAATTTTATGATATAGGTACGGTTAATAATACTAATAAACAGTTGTAGATAAAATTTTGTACGTAACACGTGTGATAGGAATTATTAACGCACTCATGTGATTACACGACTCGGCCTACGGCCTCGTCGTGCAAACTTCACATGCGTGCGTTAATAATGGCCCACTAATTACGTAAATAACTATTACCTAACTAGTGCGGAAAGTGATACTTTTCCGCACGCTATTGCAGATGGATGAACGACGCTTCAGCGAGTTCGGCCGGCAATCGCGTGCGGAAAAGTCACTTCATGCACGTGTTAGGTACACTATTTTTTCTACTAGCATGCGGAAAAAACCCAAAAGTTAACATAAAGAAACATTTCTTATTAAATACATATTAACAAATTAATTATCATTATTTGACATTCTTTTGGTGAGGCTTATACCAGGGCCATTAAAAATCATTGAAAAATAAGTTTTTTTTAAATTGAAAATTGTAGCAGAATTATAATAAATTTATTAATTTCTGGGTCATTCAGTAAGCTACAAGCATACAAATATATATTTTAAATATTCAAATGTCAGTGTACTTCCAAAAACTTGACAAATTTATTTTTCTGCACTAGTGCGGAAAAGTGACTCTTTTCGCACTAAAATGAGTGCGGAAAAGTGGACTCTTCCGCACGCTATTAGAAAAAGTATTTTTGCCAAACTCGTTTACAGTACACATGGATTAAGTATGTCAGTAATCATCGTTCATATTAATCTTGTCACTTTTGAAAATGGGGATGACTCATTGATCTGACAGGGCAATTAGATTTTGTGAAACGCGTCGTTTCTGCACCTCGGCCTTTCAGGTTTTTGAGGCCATATAATCACTGTTCATGTGGAGAGACTCAATATCAGGTTTTTAGCTCCGGTTCTTCGGTGTTTACCATCAGCATTCCGTTAAGCTATATGCTGTACGGTTGGTCGCCGTAGCGACATTGCAGAAATGACACTGCTCATATCATGATCCTCGTGACCTGCACGTTATTAAAGAAAATGTACCTGAAGGTTGCTGTAAAGTTGAAGACAACACATAAAAATGTATATCCTTTATTATGCAACTGTTTGTCTGGAATTTTTATTTTCCAGGTTTGTTCGTAGAACAGTCAGAAACTATCAGAAACACATAGAGGCATGCGCATTAGAAAAAAGCGTTCGTAGAAATAATTTGGCAGTTGGTGATTCAAAAATCCTCTGTTCGAAGAAAGAAATTTGCGGTTTCGGATCAGTTGCCAACTAGCAGCATAATTTGCTGACCGGGATCAAATTTTTAGTTCGAGCATGCGTATTGTGATGCTATAGAAAGTGACATATTTTTACAATTTTTTTTGGTATTCTTCAGGATGGCCGAATAATAACACACACACATTACAAAATTATTTATTTATTCTTAATTTTTTTGATGTATGACAATAATTCAAGCTCTTCTCCAAGTGATGAAGAACTTTTAGTTCATTTTTATCACTTATGATTGCACAAGTGGTTTGTATTTTATCGGGTAAATTTGGGTTGATTAATGAGAAACTGTTTCCTAGCAATTTGACGATTATAACTGTCAACTATTAAAAAAACGACACCGAAGGTGGAGTGTTATTAGGTTGACAGTTATTCGAGTCAAATTGCTAAAGATAACAGTTAATAATTTGAACGAAACAAATCTACCCAATATCAATACAAACCTCGAGTGTAATTCGGCAGGACAATATAATGAATGAGAAATTTGGAAACATATCAATGCAAACTTTATCTATGAAACATTAAAAAATAAACACATTTTTATTTTAATGCACAATTATTAAAAACGCAGTTGTTGAAATTCATACTAGGAACAGTGATATTGATGAACAAATTAATAAGTGAAAAAACCACTAGTGTATTTGTCAAGAGTAAAAACACAAGAGCTTTTTTTTATCGGATAAATTTCTCTTTGCAACGAAACAGTTTTGCCAATCACTAATTTTATCTAATGTCAGTTTTTCGAGCAAATTCAGTGATTTGAGAAACTTCAAGATAAAGAGAAATTCATCTGATAAAAGAAAAGCTCGAGTGTTTTTTGGCAAGATAAATTAACGACAGAATATATGGATGAACAACTTAAATTATAAGTAACCAAACTTGCGACTTATTGTCATTGTGTAAAAGTGACGTCCGCTTACTAGATATTGAGGAAGAGGAGTTTTTATCGCGATAAAAAAGGATGCACCTTTTGACGTTTCGATGTGAACAAGGTATTATCGATGACGAAGCAGAATTATCAGTATAATACCGAATGATTGGCTAGAGCAATGTATTGCTATTGGTTAAAACCAGCAAAATGTCAGATTTTGACAAGTGAAAAAAATAATCAACAGTAAAAACACAAGAGCTTTTTTTTATCGGATAATGTCAGTTTTTCGAGCAAATTTAGTGATTGGAAAAACTTTGAGTTTAGGAGAAATTTATCTGATAAAAGAAAAGCTCGAGTGTTTTTTGGCAAGATAAATTAACGACAGAATATATGGATGAACAACAAAAATAATTATCTTTGTTAACTTGCGACTCATTGTCATTGTGTAAAAGTGACGTCTCCTTACTAGATATTGAGGAAGAGGAGTTTTTATCGCGATAAAAAAGGATGCACATTTTTTATCGATGTCAAAGTGACAATAACATTTCCAGTTATATGACATTTTAACATTGGAGTTAATTTATCGCTGTAAAAATTAAAGCTAACTTTTGCCGCTGTCAAAGTGACAATTGCACTGTGGCATATGCGATTTTTTATACATGAATAAAATTGTCAACGACATTCGTACAACAAAAATTGCCAATCAATTTACAACGAATTACAAACGGAATGTCAGAGTTTGAGAAATTTCCAATCGGTTGGAAATTCTTTCTACGAACAAAACCTATAATCATTCTGTTTTGGTTTTCTTCCACTAGTCCATGTATTAATATATCCTTTGGTGAAAATTAATTATGTCAGTATGCGTAATAAGTTTCATCCAACATAAAACAAGAAAAACATTTTTCCATATTCTTTGTTCATGTAACAAAATTTCTAATAACTTGTTAATTAATCTGCTTCGAAATTATTTGCTATAAAACAGAATTTTGTGTGTCAAATACAAAATTTATACTGTTAGATTTAAGTCAAGAGCGTCATTCATTAGTAACACACTGACTTGAAGGATTTCTCTCCTTTATAATACGTAATTAATAAGCGTATTTCTCTTGGAAAATATCAACTTGATTAACTCCGAATATAGGGAAACCTGTAGCCAGCGGCGCTCTCGAGCGTACAAGAACGAAATTGCGGTACTTGCACTAATAAATTAACTTTATATCTATGTTACTAGATAATAGAAAGAGTAAACTTAATACAATCTAAAATTAGTAAGCCCTAATTAGCATTCAACAGATGGTATGCTTCAATGTAATTACAGCATTAATTCAGTTTTACTCGAAAATGAAATGTTGAGTACGAAACATTGTTTAATGTATAGTGGGAAATTGAGTTATGAGAATCACGAAAAATCCATAGTATGATGGGGTGCGTATTTCATTTTCTTCAGTGCTGAAATAACAGAAATGCCCATCAGAACAAATTGTTTATCAACGTAGTGCTGGTGCTCAAGATGAATGTGGTGCTTATGGATTATACATAATATGGAAATGAAATTTTCATAGTGTGAAACATCTTTCATCGTATGTTCACTGATATTTGTGAATTATAATCAAATAGATATGAAATTAATGGATGAGTGCAGAGTGTCGTAGAACATTCTATTTCATTTTCATTAAAAATATAAATATCCAAGTCTACAAGCGACTTATCTTCAACTCAATTCTTTTCATAGTTTATGCTCATCTCGTATTTTTCCAGGTTGGAAAAAAAATCGTCCTTTCAAATGAATTATCAAATTTTTCCACGAAGCACCCTAAAGGTATGTTTTTAGAAAGCTGTAATATAATTGTTTTTAGTATATTTGGGTAATGAGAGAGCTCAACAATTGAATTGTTTCCACTCTTACTATGTAAAATGGCATTTGATGAAGCGAATTGAATGGAATAAAAATAAAAATTCCACAGGATAATATACTTATTTTGGTCCTTGCCGGTTTCATGGACATAAGTTCGCATCATCAGAAGGGTGGCAGTGATATAAAATGTCAATATTTAAAAATGGAAGAATATTATACAACAGTACTGAGATAGAATCACTTCAATGTTCTGGATTCGCATTGTACCATACCATCCTTGAATCCATGATAGTCACTGCTGCAAGTCGTGGATCTGTCGATACCTCATGTTCTCTCTATGGAGAGAAAAGGGGGAAACAGCCCCATACATCATCTTCGAATATGAAACTAGAATTCACCCAAGAAGGATCAACTGGAAAGACCTTTAAAGGCCTCTCGAACCAAAAGCACAAAAATTCTGAGGGTGGAGATTCCGTTGAGTCGGAGCCTCTGACTGGTAGTACCGAACCAATCAATCAGTTACTGCTGCTGTGGTACCTCGTCATAGATTAGCTCAATGAAGAATTAAACAGTGAGGTACTGTACACTCAGTTACATACCTGTAACAACTACGCTAACATTTCTTCCCAGAAAAAAAGAGGGGAAGGTATGCAAATAATTTGCTACACTGTGTTATTTATAGAATGCGACATAGGAATTCCTGTACAAAACTGTCAAACGCGAGCTAGCTACTCTACAAAATTGAGCTTAAAAAAAATAATAACAGATTTGGAAAGGTCGTTAAAAAATAAGCCCAAATGCACTTTTAATTCTTTTAAATTTGCTTTGGTTCAATAAGAAAATGGAGAATTATGTTTCAAAAAGTCGAATTCCATTTTTACACCACTTTTGGATACTTTAAGCCTTGTAGTGAATAGCCAGCAGGGTAAGGGCACGGAAAATTTGAAAGTTGAACCTGAAGTATGATGGTTCGATTCGCCGCTTTGGTGAATTTTTTCTCTTCTTGTTTCTAGTTCTTTTTCATAATTTTTGTCCGAAAACATTGAATTTAAAATACAGACAGATTGTTTCGTTGAAAAAATCGAATTTTGTCTATTTTATAAAAAGGGTTTATTATAACTTTCTATAAATGACATACCTAAGAGAATTTGCTAGTCTGAGAAGACTTCAGACAAGAAGAGATAGTGGAAATAGTACTTTTCTATCGCTTGTGATGTGCC
>CAJUYH010001551.1:0-47979 GCA_910591685.1 Galerucella tenella
GTTTAGTGTATCATATAAATTATTAAATAAGGACTGTATTTGAATATTAATCTGTAAATATAAATTAATTGTAAATATAAATTAGAATAAACGTTACAATATGTTTTCTATTATTCTTATTGTCTTCTTGTCAACGTTAAGTTTCTCTTAATATATTTGTTGTATATTTAGGACTTATGCGTCTATATGCTGCCATCATGGTAGTGAAACCCAAAAAGGGACACATCAATGTTTACAACATACAGAATGGTTGGAGGTGGTTGGTATCAACTTTAAAATTAGAACCACAAGTGGATATTTCAGCAACTTTAGTACACACTTTTTTGGAAATTGCCGGATTTGAATTAGAAGCACATTATGGAAAATTATTTCAAAAAATATTACGGATCATCATTGAAAAGTTTTTACCCAGTTGCAGGGAAAAATGTACAGGAGGATCAGTTACAAGGTGAGTTTTTTCAACTAGTTTCTAATAATTATTGCAGAACTAGAATGATTTATAGTGGAAACTTGTTTGTTTTATTAGTTGTAATATCTGCATATTTTTAATTCATGTTTTTATCACAAACTGTACTCACCATTTTATAAAAATCAATTACTTCTAGCATATATATTCTTAAAAACTTATCTGAAGCTATGAAAAGAATGTCTCTGAAAATATTCCATATCGCCACATTTAAGTTCATTTAACTAAAAGTGCTGAGTATGTAGTAGTAATTAATTGAAAATAGACTTTTTATTATCAACAATAAATTGAAACTGATTATACATAGTGCTTTTATGTGCTTGTGCTTCGTTTTTGAGATAATATAGCCCTGAATGTAAGCAAAAAAAACATCACTAAAAAAGGTTGTACTTTTTCTTTTCATATGTAGAATGAAATAGGTATCTAATAGATCTGGTTTGGTGTCATCTTGCTATAGGCTCATAAAAAACTACTACACACTTGTTGCTTTCGTTTATTTGGACTTCAAGCATATGTGCTTGAGGGGCAAGGGGAAGGTAATATTAGGCGTCACGCCCGGTAATAAACGAACTACGAGCTGCTACTAGCAGCCAAAAGTGAATATTCGAAAACGCCTAATTTTAGTTGTTTTCTGTTACAAACCAGGGGTGCGATTTTCGAGTTCACAGAAATGTTATTCGTGTACGGTTATTTCCACATGAATTTTTTCGTATACGGTGCTAAATGTGTATTTTTCAACACCGTTCGAATAAACGTTCGTACACGAAGAATTTAGCAGCTGGCAGCACCACATAATCGTATGGTCTTGTCACTTGTGACATTTGAGAAGCAAAGAATGTACCTTATCTTTGCAGTTCTAATAGTTCTATGCAAAGAATATACCAACTACTGTATCAAGTGTAGTAAGCCCAAACCGGCTTTTGATATTATTTACTTAGCATTTTTCCTTTATTATTGTTTGTTGTTAAAAAATGGGAGATTCAAGTTCTTAATAAAAAATGAATATTCCTCAAAAGGTTCAATAAATGGGTTAAATATCCTAGGAGGTCTATGTGCTAACTCTTCCGCTTCTTGTATAGCGTTAATGAAGTTTGTAACGGGTTAATTTCTTTATTAAAGTAATCAACAAATTACAATAATTAATAACATCTATAAAAAACTAAAAGAATAAGAAAACTATTTCAAAGAATTATAAGCAATTATATCAAACGTATATTCACGTAGCCGTGGCGCTTGGTCCAAATTGGCTGCAGTGGCTTTGCTTGCTTTTCTACCCTGCCGTCGTCTGAAGGTATAGGATCTAGTCAGATCTCTGTCGGTGTAGCACTCGCGTCCTTATTGCGCGCCATCTATGCGCGGGGCTATGAGATGTCCTCCGTGTAATGATGGTTGCAAACTAGACTGGGGTACATTGCGAGGCATATATATATGACCGCTACAGCCTCCCCCTCTGACGTCGAGGTCGTCCCGATGAGGCGTCAGAAATAGTAGTGGGAGATTGTGTATCTGACTTGCGAGGCCGTCCTCTTCTCCTAATCTCCCGCAATGGTTTAGGTACGTCTTCTGAGTCTCCAGAAGACTGATAAGGAGTCAGGTCGCTGGTATGATAAATCCCTATTGGGGTGGAGTCTTCTCTCTCCCCCTGGACCAAAACCGCTCCTATTGCGTAAGCACTGGCGTCGGTCTTGATAATAAATGGTTTGGAGAAGTCGGCTTGTTTTAGTATAGGCGAGGATACCAGTCCCTCTTTCAGATTACCAAAGGCTTGCTCATCTTCTGTTCCCCACTTCCATACTGCTTTTTTCTTTGTTAGATTCGTTAGTGGTCTAGCAATCTGCGCGAAGTTAGGTATAAATCGTCTGTACCAGGAGTAAGTTTGTATGAAAGACAACAGCTGCTTGATATTTTTTGGGGCTGGCATATTAGATATAGCCGATGTTTTTTCGGGGTCGGTCGTGATGGCGTGCGAATCTCTATGAGTGTGCCAACGTCATCAGACTCGGTGATAAGGGCTTCATGCTCCATCGGCAATGGTGAAGCGAAGAATTCCAGAAATGGCGATTCTTGCCTCTCCTCGACATTCACTGCAAGCATTGTACCTTTGGTGCTATCAGGCAGTGCTTCCCGTCGTGGATGGCTATTTCTGATGTATTCGGGTGTCTTACCCCGTTGTACATCGAGGAAGTTGAATATCCTATCGGGTTTATCGGCGAAATACCATGCCCGTTGAGGAAGGTTCAGAACTAAGGCGGCTTTTTCGAGGAAGTCGATGCCTAACAAGGTGCGGTTGTCCTCTGCGTCGGGTAGTATTACAAAATTTATCGGGAGTGTGCGATCACCGATATCGATTTGGGTCGTAGTAGACAGCACTTCTTTGGGTGTACAACGCCCGTCTGCGAGTATGACGTCTACTAGCTGCGTTTTAAAGTCGCAAGTCTGCCGTTGTTTCAAATATTCGTACAAGGATGCGCTAGCTACGCTCGTTCTGGCAGCTGTGTCTATATGAGCAAGGCCGTTAACCCCATTTATCTTCACTTGTATGGTAGGTACTTGGGAGGTGAGCTCGGTTAGCGTATTCAGGCTGTAGAAGTGGACCGAATGGGTTGACACATCGGGGCGAGACTTTTTTGAACAATCCGGGCAGTTGTTTCGGAAATACCCTTGTTTGCCGCATCCGTAACAGGAGATTTTCGCCGGTTCCTGTTTGTGATGGGTCTCTGTGCTATTTTCTTTTGCGGCTTGGCGTTTTCGGCATTCGTTTATTGAATGCCCTCTAAAATGGCAGTAGGCGCATCTCGGCTTCTTACTCGAGCTGGGTTTCGGTACACTGGGTGGTCCCATGGTTGCTGTTTCCTCCAGTTGAATATTTTCAATGAAATCGTCGATTGGAACGTTAGACTCTTGGCGTTGGTCAAATATGTCGAGATACACTTGATAGGCTGGTTTAGCGGGCGAGAATGCATCTCTGATTAGTCGCGTGGCATCATCCCAGTTGGTCGCTTGGTTTTCTACCCCGCGCCACCATAGTGAAGTGTTGTTGGTGAGGAGTAGGGGTAAACCTTTAAGTGCGTCGGCATCACTTATTTTCTCAATTTCTTTATATATTGAAATGGTAGTTATGAACGTGTCGACGGTGTCGTGACATCTTTCGCCACTGAATTTTGCGGTGCAGCGGCTGAAACTGCCTGTGTTTGACGTCGTCGTCGTGGCGTTCGTAACGGAGATCTTCTCCAGCAGTTGTCGAAACTGTTCCTCATTGAAAGCAATGGACATATTGCTCCGTAGTCTCTGACTTCGTCGAGGAATGATTATGCAGTTATTCTGTAAAGACGGACTGAACAAAGCCAAATGAGCGAGTGTTTATCGTCGTCTAAATTTTAGGGTAGAGCAGTATTGCGAATACCTTGACAGTAAAGCAGGTATGCGACTACCAAAAATGAAAGACAAGACAAAACAGCAAGCCAAAATATGGCGAAAGTTCTATCGCAGTCTTTCGAAGCTCTGTATAAATCTTGAAAATTTCTTAAAACTGACAAAACAAAGCAGGAATCTGCGAATGTTTTGGTCGAATTTTCAGAAAATTTATATTCACAAATCTTCTCGTCTAGCTTCTATATGCCCCACGTTGGGCGCCAATTTGTAACGGGTTAATTTCTTTATTAAAGTAATCAACAAATTACAATAATTAATAACATCTATAAAAAACTAAAAGAATAAGAAAACTATTTCAAAGAATTATAAGCAATTATATCAAACGTAGATTCACGTAGCCGTGGCGCTTGGTCCAAATCGGCTGCAGTGGCTTTGCTTGCTTTTCTACCCTGCCGTCGTCTGAAGGTATAGGATCTAGTCAGATCTCTGTCGGTGTAGCACTCGCGTCCTTATTGCGCGCCATCTATGCGCGGGGCAATGAGATGTCCTCCGTGTAATGATGGTTGCAAACTAGACTGGGGTACATTGCGTCGCATATCTATATGACCGCTACAAGTTTGAATGAATTAAATCATCAAAACCTGACATATTATAACTGATTATAGAGTCAATTCTATGAGAAGTGGTTAAAAATTAATGGTACGCCGTTATATTTGACAAAGCTTCCGCTATTATAAATGTTTCAATCTATACCTACCTAGTCAAGATTATGATTCAAATTTCAACATGTATGGTATCCAATAAAGAGTTTTCCGTTAATACTTTTGACACATCAAACACAAATATTTTCAATCTAAGCTATGTGAATTTACACATTCCGTACACGAGAACATTCATTCGAATGGAATAAACCCACTCGAAACAAGCCATACGAAAGTGTTCGTATACGATTACCGTTTGAGCATGTCGAAAATTAGGTTATTTAAATTTCATACGAAAATGGCCATTTTTCGTATACGATTTACTCCCGAATGGTTTCGAAAATCGCACCCCAGATAAAAATAACGTTTGAGTACTGCTGAAATTTTCAACGAACACAACACCTTATCGCTATAACTTTCCAATCCGAAAGTGTTGAACTAAAAGTTGCCCGACTATATTTTCAAAGTTATCAGGATGGGTGGAGAAGGTTAATATTTTGTTTTCTATCAATATCATTTAAAATACAGCCGATTTCAAGAACGAATATTAAAGTTATTGGCTTGTTTAACATTGCCATCATTATGTTCTGACCTCAATCATTGAGACACTACATTCTTAAACTGTCAAAGTACGAGGGTCGTTTTTTTTTTCAACCCCCGATCGCATAGTACGAAGGCCAGACATGCTCGAGGAAACTAGTCTGCGTAGTAGGCGACTGCGCATCTCCTCCTCATTCTGTCACTGGCGAAACCAACACGCCATTTTCTGTTGAGCTGCAGTCAGGTAAACATGGCTGTCACTATTGATTCTCCCGCCAAGGGTGAATTGCGAAGTGTTATTCGTTTCTTTCCAGCAGAAGGTAACAGTGCTGAGAAAATTCATCGCACGAGTGTATGGAGGAAGCTTCATGAATGATGGTGTTGTTCGTCAATGGTGTCGAAAGCTTAAAGATAGCCGAACTGATGTTCATTATTAAGGGGGGTCAAGGACGCAAGTGTGTGGCTACAGATGTTCAATGAATTGACCAAGTGATTAAGGAAAATCGAAGGTTCACCATAAGTGAACCTCCAAAATTATCGGTGAAATTTCCAGAAGTTCCAAGATCTGCCCTCTATTCTGTAGTGACTGAACAATTGCGCTATGGAGAAGTTTGTGCTCGCTTGGGACCAAAAAGGTGTACTCCTTGTGGAGTTTATGCAGCCGGGAACAACAATCAATGCAGATTATTATTGTGAAACTTCGCGACGGAGAGCTATTCAAAACAAACGAAGAGGCATGCTGACTTCTGGAATTGTTCTGCTCCTTGACAATGTCCGTCCTCACAGCGCGCCAGTAACCCATCGGCTCCTTCAGCAATTTCAATGGGACATTTTTGAGCATATAGTCCCGACCTAGCGCCAAGTGACTTTAATCTTTTTCCCGACCTGAAGCAGTGGCAAATGACTTGGAACTCAGAAACACCGTACAACTCACTCCCAATCATTAGCGGCAACATTTTATGAGGAGGGTATTGCAAAGCTTGTTCACAGATATGATAAATGTCTCAATCGTCAAGGTGATTATGTAGAGAAGTAACCTGCATTGTACATTACTTCTGATAACAAAATCTTTTCTGTATATTCACCCGTCTTTTCTTTATAGCCTATCGGAGGTTGAAAAAAAAACAACCCTCGTATATTAGGCTACTAAAGTTTTTGTCCTATAATATTATAATGTACCTATATCTTATAAGTGAAAAAAGCTATGGTTTATATGGCAATATAATCCTCATTTTCCCTCTCTTTTTCTATTAAATCATAACGCGTTACTTTCTACTTTCGGAAAAGTAACGATAAAGTAAAGCGTTACTTTTTTAGTAACGGTCCCAGCTCTGGACGTCCGTGGCTGCTGAACTAACCGACATTATGATAATCCTTTGCCTTCTATATAATTTATCAATATTGAACTGGGCACAGTTCTCTATGACAGTCGAATATCTAAACTCACGACAGCTGCTAAGGTGCGTTTTCCTCTACATCCGCAGGACGCTAACGATTGCGAATTGCGACCAAAGTAGCAACGATTATATTCGTCGACGAATTTTGTAAAGAGAAAAGAGATGTTGTCCTCCCGATCGGATCTTGTTAAATATTCGTTTTTGTGAGATCGATCTTTTTTGTTTATTTACAGCATCGGTTGTCAGGACAGTAGGTTGTGTTTACTGGTTTCTAAGTCTAACACGTCGGTAAGTGATTTACTTACCGTTCAGACGTCGGTAAGTAAATTACTTACCGACGTCTTAGCCCTACATACATTTAAGTGGTCCTAAATAATATATTACTTCATTCAGTACACAAAAGGAACAAAGTTTATTTATATTTTTTAATGAACAGAACCGAACAGAACAATATAAAAAGTAATAAATAGCATAAAAACAATTTCACCAAAATGCAAATTATATTTTAAACTGATCGAGAAATATAAATGTCACTTTTGACATTTCGTTCATTTCGACGAAATTTTAATTATTTTATTCGAAATTTAATACGATCGCGCAAAAAATGGTATAAGCATCTCGAACGTTAAGGATAATACCGGTCGACAGCATTGTTTGGAGGCTGAGCATAGCGAAGCCTCCAATTTTGCTGGACAACCCTTACCGTTCTTAATACTTCATATACTATTTTCTGCTCCACCTATAATAATAAAATGAATATTTCTAAACAAAGAGTGATTTTAAGGCTTCTACATTATCAGGCTCAAAATTAAAATTTTGATTCTTCAATTAGCACTAGAGTCTGAAAGCTGGTCATCCATTGTGCCTAAAATTAACTAAAATCTAAAAAATAGGTAAATACATTAATTCAACATAACCTTCAAAACACTATTCTACCTAAAAAATTGTCAAGAATCAGTCGCTTCTCTGCTCCCAGAGAGGTCGGGGGTCTATTCACTAACAAGTGAGGCTTAACTCAGACGGACCACAGCGACGCGACACGACAACTTCAAAAATGTGGTAGTTAGTGAGCGGAGGTCGTCGTTATATTAAAATGCAATAGAATTAGAACTGTACTCAGACGAACGACTTCCTGTATACTTTGGCAAGTTTATCTGAAACCGTGAAAGGAATGCAGTCGAGAACATTCGACATTGCCACGTTTAACTATGAAAAAACTGAAGTGCTAACTATGTATTGATAATAATTAGAAAAGGGTCTTTTTATTATTAACAATATTAAAAATATGATTAAACGTTAATTTTATAATGTGCTTGTTTCCTTGGATTTATTCTATTAACATTATTTTTTCAATTTATGAATATTTAAAGATGAACACTTTTCCAAATTTGTTATGGGCTTTTTGAAGCTCTGGCAGCGTTGTACGAAAACCATAATGACCACACCCTCCGAATTATTGGCAAGCACGTGCGTGAGATCTTCCCTCTCACTTTGTCAATTGACTGATATTGATTTATCCAGTGGCGTTGGTATTGTCAGTTACCTTTGTATCTTCAGTTTTACTTGGTAAAATAGGTACCGTACGCCATTTGTACGTTTGACAGATAGGCGCCTCTCACCGACGGTATCACCCACAAAATTCGTTGTTGGTGGTTCAATGCAAAACACGTGGACGACAGACCGACTTCGCAACGCGACAACTGGCCACTCCTTGTTTCTCCATACTGAAACTGATGAACACTACCGAACACCATTGTCGTTAATAGAAATCAAAGTGCCGTCGTTTTCAACGACAGATGACGACAACCAAAACTAGTCGCGTCGCTGTGGTCCGTCTGAATTGAGCCACAACCACATTTATGAAGTTGTCGTGACGCGTCGCTGATGGCATGAGAGCCTGAAAGCACCTGCGAGAATAAACACTTATCAAGTGCACATGCGAGCTATCTCGAAATTGCAAACTATTATACAGCCCGCATGCACACTTTATAAGAGTGTACTCCCGTAGGAGCTCTCACTGTTAGTGAATAGACCCCCTGGCGACCGGTGACTGAGCGGATAGCGTCAAGGTATGATTCCGAAGACGGCGACCGCGACAGACGACAGTGTCGCTTATCGCTGTCGTCATATCATTGTCGATGTTGGCGACAATATGAGCGAGATCTACGATGTAGTTGTCAGTGTTTAACTGACGTTCCCGTAGTAGTTATAATAATTAATAAATATGTCTGATTACGTGATTGATAAAAATGGGTTACTTGAATTACTGATGGAAGATGATGAAGAGGACGAAATATTATTGTTACTTGTTGCAAAGAAAAGAAGAAAACCCATTTTACCTCTGTTTAAAAACAGACCTATAGATATACTTACTGTTTTTCTTTAGTTCCCTTCCAATGTCTTTCCATACATTATCCTTAATCAAATTATTTTTATAATTCTCCACACTAGTATCATAGAGAGTAGGATATTTACATACTAAATTGATTAATTTGTCTTCTTCCTCCACGGTAAAATCCATTTTTTGTCAAAAATCTGAATGTGCATACGAATGACGTCACGACGGTACTGGACAAATACCGGTAGCGTCGTCGGTCGCTTAGACGACATGCTGGATAAAAACTGTTGCGCGACACCTGTCGTCGGACTCCGACGTTACTCCATTTGATTCTAAAAGGTCGGTGGAGTCGCATCACAGTAACGACAGGTGTCGCTGTCATCTGTCGCGATCGCTTGTCACTGTCGCCGTCTTCGGAATCATACCTTTAATTTGGGTAGCAGCTACTCAGTAGCGAGTAGCAAAAACACTCCAGTTTAAATACATGAATAGATGTCTTGGCGAATAAGTCGTCGTTACTTTTTCGCGGCTACTAGGGAGTGGCGAATGTGGAGGAAAACGTACCTTTACCTCATAGCTATGATTTGATTGCTCCATGGTCTTTACTGATATATTATGTATGTTGTAATATATTGATTTTTTTTATTATTAAACAGATCATTGACCCGATAAAAGTATAGTATTATATTATTAGATAAATAATGTGATCAAAATTCAGTGCTCTATTATACTTTAACTTACTTTATTTTTTTTTATTCTGTTATTAAACGTCGGTCTATCACCGAAGCCGGGAGCACTCTACCTCTAACCGGAAATTTTGGCGAACCCACTATTGTTCCAACCAGTGGTAGCTTTCTTTAACTAGCCCAACATCCATGGACTCGGGACCTCGGTTTTACGTCTCCTCCGAAAGACGGCTATTATACATTATACCTCGTGCTCATTGGTATAATGCCTGCGAGCTGTGATATGCTAGTCCACTGCAGGTTGTACGGGCCCTATACGATGGTTTTCCCTGGCATGGTCACCCATCCAAGTACTAACTCTGGCATGGTCACCCATCCAAGTACTAACTCTGGCATGGTCACCCATCCAAGTACTAACCATGTTCCACTACAGTGCTGGGTCGTCGCTCTTAACTTCAGAAATGTAGTTTTTAATGTCACCGTTTAGCAGGCAATTATCTATAAATCATCGTTCTTTCAACCGGTTATATTTTAAATGTCAAATATTGATATAAAACTAAATAATAAGTAATGGGAGGACAACTGCGAGTAAATTTGTGATTTTGTTTCTAATACTTTTTATGTTTTCAGATTAGAGCTATTGATGATGGAATATTCTCAAAAAAGAAAATTCGATACGCCGGATGGATATTTGGGGTACACTTATTGGTGAAAATGGGTATTCATGACTGTGTTGTATTACTCACAATGTATATCTTTATAAAATACAAATTATTGCTTTTTTTATATAAATTATACAAACAAACTGATTTACAGTTTGAAGTAAAGTGTGTCATGTTGAAATTGTAGATCAATAAATTATGTACAGGATGTCCTGGGACTGTTGGGGAGAAAGTCTGAGCTGACTATAGGTTAAGCCAAAATCATGTTGACCACTGTTTAGAATTTATATGTTGAATTTAGAAGTAGAAAGTGGTCGACAGTATTGCCTTGACATACCTCTCGTAGTGTCGTAATGGTAAAACATCCAATGGATGACAGCACTTGAATGAATATATCACAATCCTCTAAAGAAAATGAACAATATCAAAATTAAAATTCTAAAGCCTAGAGCTCGGAAATGGGAGTATGTATTGATGAAGCGGCTCAACCTATATACGTCCCCGATTTTTTTTTCTCATTGGTCTTGGGACTTCCTGTATAATTAAAATTATTTTGTTGTATTATTAAGTTTCCTTTGCTCCAAATTGAATGATACTTGGAATAAGGGAAGAAGTAACATGTTTCAGAGTCATTATTTCAGATGGTAAAAGTGTGCAGTGTGCGAAACTGAGCCATCTATCAACGGGTAGCTCAACTAAATTTTTCATGAAATTTACACCTAACAAATCTAACTTTTTCTCCAAAAAAGTAACATGTTTCAGACATTATTTCTCTCATATTTGTTAAAATTTAAGTATCAAAAATGTAGTTGGGCTACCCACTGATATATGGCGGTATCTACGCCATGATCATACAGTTGGTAAGTAAGTCATCGAAAGCGTGGGGAAACCAGTGGTGGGCGGGCCACTACAAACCACATCCTTAACAACCAAGTCTCTTTCAATGTGCATTATTTACTGAGGAAAATAAAATTCTTTTGGTGTGAAAAGATAGTTTAATTGTTGAAAAGTGTATCTGAGCTACCCATTGATAGATGGCGGTCTATATGCTATTATCATATAGTTATTGGTCTCAGGTATGTAAGTAAGTCATCAAAACTGCTGGAAAACAAAGGGTGGTGGGCCACACGACTTTAAACAACAACGCATCTCCAATACCCAAGTTTCTTTCAATGTGCATTATTTATTGAGGAAAACCAAACTCTTTTGGTGTAAAAAGATAGTTTTGTTGAGAATGTTTAAGAGAGAAAGATAGTTTTGTTGAGTTTGAAAAGTTGAAAAGTGTAGTTGAGCTACCCATTGATAGATGGCGGTCTATATGCTATTATCATACACTTATTGGTATCAGCTATGTAAGTAAGTCATCAAAACTGCGGGAAAACAAAGAGCGGCGGGCCACACGACTTTAAATAACAACGCATCTCCAATACCCAAGTTTCTTTCAATGCGGATTATTTATTGAGGAAAACCCAACTCTTTTGGTGTAAAAAGATAGTTTTGTTGAGTATGTTTAAGATAGAAAGATAGTTTTGTTGAGTTTGAAAAGTTTAGTTGAGCTACCCATTGATAGATGGCGGTATCTACGCCATAATCATACAGTTATTGGTCCAAGCTAGTGGTGGGTGGGCCTCGACAAACCACATCCCCAACAACCAAGTCTCTTTCAATGTGCATTATTTACTGAGGAAAACCAAACTCTTTTGGTATGAAAAGATAGTTTAATTGAGTTTGTAAAGTTGAAAAATGCAGTTGGTCTACCCACTGATAGATGGTGGTATCTAAGCCATAATCATGCAGTTATTTTCCAAGAAATTTACACCCAACGAAACTTTTCTCTCTAAAAAATGTTTCATAGACATTATTTTCCCCATTCTAATTAAAGTTCAAGTATCATAAATATTCCGCGGTTTCCCTATGCAGTTGAGTTTGATTAAGATAGAAATATAGTTTTGTCAAGTTTGTAAGTAGTCGAGCTACCCATTGATAGATAGCAGTAGCTTCGCCTTCCGTATATTGTATAGTATAGTATTTAAAAAATGGCCATTCCAGAGTCAATCGGGTCGTAGGGATAAAATTCACAGTGGGCAGTGGGGTAAAAATATAAAAGTCAGTTGTTTTTTTTGGAAGAAATTTTATTTATTTGGCCAGATAAACTGACTATTTTTTCTGCAGATTTTTAAAGTTGAAAATTCAAAATAGGTTTTGTTTACAATTTTCACTAAAAATAATATCAGAGCTATTACTAAAGTCGTCTTCAATAGGTTCCTTGTAGTATATTCAACATTTTGATCGATTTTTAAATAGAATTATAAGAAACAAAAATTTTATTTAATTTTCTATCAAATAATAAACAATTTAATGCCTAAAGTGGCCAAATGGCAGTTAAACTAAGAGTTACAAAATTCGGAAGAGGAGGCATGGAAATATTATTGGATTGAACGAGCAGGCGAGTAGATAGAACGTGGCCTAGAGATGTCTTGAAACGAGTAGCCAGGAAAAGGAAATCAAGAAAATGGAATAGGAAATAGAAGAATCAAAAAAACGATGAAAAACAATAAACAAAGCGTAAGAGTAGAGATAAGGAGCAGAGGTCGGTCATAGAGAACAGAATCCCCCCCGAGAAGACTATGAAGAAAACAGCATGCCAGCGAGGAAAAAATAATGGAAGAAAGATTGATCAAAGAAAACAGAAAGACGACTAGAAGTAACCCACCACCTGTAATCATCTGTATTGTCAACATCCAGAGTTAAGTCCGGAATGATAGAATAGAGAGAAAAAGGGAGGATAAGGAATATCCAACACGCGAGGATAATATGGGAAGAGCTACGAAGAGGAAATGTACCGACACAGTGTTACAACTGTTAAGGATAACCACACGAACAGACGACATGACGAGTAAGCAGCGGCGAGTGTCCAAGACACAAATTAGCCACATGTGCGAATTACTTGGGAGCACACCCAGCAGATTACAAAAGATGTCCACAAGCTCCAAACAATAGAACGACAAGGAAAACATGGAAGCTTATGCCAAATAGAATGACTCAGGAGTCGGCTACATCCAAGCTACAACGACGACAACCATCCCCACGAAGCAGCATATTTTCGATCGGGTGACAAGACTGTTTGCGCAAATAATTACACAAAATCACCAGGTGGAGAACTCGAGAAAAGTGGACGCATCTAGGTGAAAGTTCGGTACATCCAGTGATAGAAGTGTTTCAAATAGGGTCAGTTAAAATAAGTGGTCGTCTTCAGGAGCAGTTCGGCTTACAGTATAATAAAACACAGACAACAGAAGATAAAGTACAAGACAGAAGGCTGAAAATGAAACGGACTTGGTTACACAACGAAAAAGAGAACCAGGTCACTAGACATCAAGGCCGTGGACGAACACGACGTGCAAATTGCGGACAGCGACGATGAGGCCCTTCGGGTGAGATGTGGGGGAGGTACAAGGGATCAGTAATCGAAGTTGTGCATGCACTTATTCAAGTTTGATGCATCTTAATATTGAATACACCTGAGTCATAATCTTAGTAATATCTCAGATTTTCAAAATATACAAAATCAAAACCTACACACAATATATAATATTTTTGTTCACTTTTCCTAGTATTTTCCGATGGCAAAGATACGTTCAAATTACAAATATAAAAAGTACAAATAAAAATAGATTACATTTAAATATCTTGCTACTGCACATCTCGCCAAAGGATATAATTTATTCTAATATTGTCAAATTTATTTCGAACCTTAAATCAAAACAGTAAAATATAGATGTAGACGAAAATTTCCGTTCGAAAATTTTATTCTACACCAGAAAATATCACATTAGTATTATACTAATATTAGGATCATTGGCCTAAATTTCTATTAAATAAATATTTTTCAGTAAATCGAACTTTTCCAGGAAAAAATATCTACCTTTTCTACAATTATAATATACAAGGTGTCCAAAACTGTCTGTTTTTTATGAAAATGTATAATTTGTTGCAGTTATATTTAAAAATTATCTAGTTGGATTTTTGGTACACTCTGTATGATACAACTATACTTTTAAGTAAGCATATAACGATCTAAGAGATTTGATTTATCATTTTGATTATTATTCACTTTACCTTCCTGGGAATTGTTTAAAAAAAATAATTTGATTCACGCAAAAATTGATAATTAAATAACGTCAATTACGTCTTCTAGGTTCATTTAACCATTTGTACGAGTTTCTGTTTACCGAAAATAATGATGGAAATTTTTGGAACAATTGAAGACTCACTCGAAAATATTTCAAAATTTATGGGCAATTTGTAAAAATAAAAACGGTGCTTTGTTATTGTTATATTTGAAAAAATATTTTGCAAATATCTTGATAAAAAAAAGATCCTAAAAGAAGAGTAAATTTCATAAAAACCATCATAAATATCTATAGCTTCAATTATAACGTAAAAATAAGGCTAAAAGGGGTTGCTCGCTTATTGCATCATCCGTTTTTGCTCCCATTTTCGCATTAAAATTTAAATTATAAATATTGGTGTTGAAGGGCGTACCCAGGATACAAACTAGGGAGGGCAAACTATGGTCGTTCAAGTTGCAACATTTTATCACGGAAAAGATGAATGAAACCAAAATTCCAAGAAAATTATGTATCATTGATAGTAGTGTTTCATCAATTATTTGCTTGGAAAAAAAATTTCCAGTTACTTGCCTTATACTATTATAATTTTTCTTATGTAGAAAATTTGTTCAAAACTCTCATTCCAATCCAGTCCTGAGATTCCTCATAGAATTTACAATGGAAGCTCATTAAACTCAGCTCAGTCAATCTGTCTTTACCCTTCGAAGGGTACTGAAAGATCGTTCAACAGTAGCCGTAGTGCATGCACTTGAAATTAGGAGTGCATGTCTTGTTGCAGGGACAAAATGCTGCCTGCTCCAAAAGAGCAACCATCTCAATATCCTCTAATTCGTCTCCTGTGCTAAATCTTTCCTTTTTCACAATTCTGCATATTTATCACCCAACTCATAAAACTCTATGAAAGATTTTACATTTTTTTCCAAATCTTTTGAAGCAAAAGCAGGTGTATTTGAGTCAGGATAAGGGATAATCAACGATCGTCTTCAGTATTCAATAGCAGTCTCAGATGGCGGATTATATCTGTGTATTTGCTTTGTAATGATTCGTGAAACTGTTAACTCAACGCCGACTTTCTCCGCGATATCATCCGGGTTTCAAAATCGCAGATAAATTACCCTAATTCAATAATTTTCTTTTATTATTAAAATAGTTATTTCAAGAATTGTAATAAAATCAGCGATAACATTTCTTCATTTTTCTGCCCCTCGCTGGGTTGTGTGTTGGTGGTAGAATACATTTTTTTAGAAACTATCTTCCTTTTTCAGGATCTTTTTTTTACTTCCAATATGCAACAGTTTTTTTAGATATTTGCGAAAAACAGAACCATTTTTATATTTTTAATAAATTGCTAAAGTTTTCATAGCGAGATTAATTTTTTTTCAAAAAGTTTCAAGATTCCGTTCCGAATCGAATGAAACCCACAACAAATGACGAAAATTCGTACAAATGGCACACTTTACATTTTTATTTTATTCTACTATACATATAAACCACATAGATTTTTTAAAAACTGTAGAAAAGTATCTACCAAAAGCAATAGTTCTCACAAATGATCGAAAATATAAAATAACTACTGATATTATATTATAAGAATAAATATATTCCTTTGATTTTCTAAACTTGGATGTTCATATTCACTAGAGGATAAAATTATAAGAAAAATATCGATAGACGTAATACTACAAGTTAATAGAAAGAAAAACGCTTGAAAAAATACTTTCCAGTTTTTTTTGAATGATATAATATATAGATTGAATCATGTATTGCTAGTGATGGAATATGGAATAGATCGATTCAAATCCAAAAATTATTCCCACTAGTATAAAATTACCTACAAGCACAAAGCAAAAAGCGTTTGTTATATGACTAAATGTATTGGAAGTATCAAAATTTAATGTTTTTGACATATTTTTCGATTTACTTGAAACATAGAACTGGAGTAGAATACAGGGAGCTCAATTTGAATAAACTTATGACGTCTACGTGAATTTAAAATAAAAAAATCCTCCTACCTATAGAATTTTCGAGAAATAAACTATTCGTACACCAGATTTATCTATATTAGACTTAGTCTGAAAAAGTTATGAAGAAACTATCGAAAGAACTGCAAACTTTAAAATAAAAATCAATAAAAAAATTTAAGTTTTTACCCTGGAAATGCTAAAACATTATTTCCGCACAAGAATTTGACATTTTTTCGATTTTTTCGAGTTACTTGTAATATAGAGTTCAATTTGAATAAATTTAAAACGTCTAGATTAAATCAATTAAAAAAAAATCGACCTACCTATAAATTTTTCTTGTTTTGCGAAATAACCTACTCCCTCACCAGATCTATATACATTAGATTTTTTATGGCGATATTTGAAGCTGATAACGACTGTAATGAAAGGGAATTTTCAATTTTTACCCCGGAAATGTTAAAAAGTTATTTTTGAACAAAAATTTTCACATTTTTTTTACTTTTTTCGAATTACTTGAAATAAATAGAGTTCAATCTTGATAAATTTGTAAGGACAAGATAAAATTAATATAAAAAATTAGACTCAACAATTTTTTATGATTTGCAAAATACCTAACCTACTCTTACTTACACCAGATCTATCCAAATTTGTTTTATTATGCCAATATTTGAAGGTAATGTAATGAAAAGAATTCAATTTTTAATTGAGTTAACTGTATAAACCCTCACTTCGTGGAATCTACTCATCATATGGTTTTAAATGAAACTAACTGTTTTTAAATGACTCCACAATATATTTGTAAAAATGTGTAAATTGCAAGTAAATTGACAATTGTTTCGATATAAATATCTGAAATGCTGGAAATTTATTTCGTTTTGACATTTTTAGTAATTTTTTTGAAATTACTAGTAATAGCTATGCTAATAAACCGGCAAATCAAGTTTCCAAACGTTTTCTTCCTAATTATCTTGTCACAGATGTTTTCAATAATAGAAAAAACTCAACTAGTATAAAATAGTAGGTATACATTTTCTGAATATTTTTGTCCGTTTGTATTTTATAATACATTTTATACATTTATTCACTTTTATATATATTTTGATATGCCAAGTTTATTTAAAAGTTTTTTAGAAAAAAAAAATTTGATACGTTTAGTTACACCACAAAAGTGAGTATGTTGCTTTTTTTTCTAAAAATATTGATATATTTAACGACCAAGTCAGTTAAATTATTGATTTGAGCGATTTCACTGAGGAATCTTGAAATTTATTGCAGTAGGTCAAGATTTCAAGATGCGTCGGTTGAATTGAGCAACATTGATAATTACCCAATTTAAATTGCGCATTTTTTATTATATTAACATTTTTTAATACTGTTTAACCCACAATTTTATTGTCAAATATATATAAATATATCGATTATCTATATAATTAATTTAAAACAGCGGCTCAAAAACTGATCCTTGCGGGATACCAAACAACTTTTAATGCACATTTCACAAAAAATGTTGAATATAGAGAAGTCAAAGTTGTTTTATTCATATTAATCTGTTATTAATAATGATTTATGGAAATTACAGTGATTTTTTGTGATCTATGAGCAATGAGCATGCTTTATACAAAGCTGCATACAGTGGAATATTTTTTAGCGTATTTATACAATGTGCTCTACAATAACGGTAGCTACGTTGCTAGAATTAGTAGATTACTGAAAAATAGGTAAGTTATGTAAGTATGTTTTGGGACTCTGAAACATCCCATGGATTTAGACTTTCTTTGAAGAGGCGCTAGTTGCACGGTTCGTACTTTTTGGTTCAAATAACCAGTGCTGAGACCCAAAATAAATGGGATGTTACAAAATTTCATTACAATATTGCTAGTGGATTCGACATATTAACGAATTTTTCAGTTTTCTACTTCATCTAACAGCAGGACCACCTATTTTTTTCAAACACTCTGTATACATGGAAGTAAGAAAATCAGTCTGTCTATCGAAAAATCCACTTTTATCGGATAACTCTCTATATATTTGCATTCCAATATATGGAAAGAGGAGATGAGTAAAAGGAGGACATTCAAATATCTGTATAACTGACATAGCGCCTAATTATAGAGAAATAATAGAGAAAAAGGACGGTCTAAGGAGCCATTCACACAGAGCAGTAGATAGGAAGTGGTATGGGCACTTGCTCTTGCTATTCGCTTGTTAGCCAACGAGGTGACCCGCCACGCTACATCACGCCATAAGATAGATGATTTCCAATGTAAGTGTGGGACGTCTTCCGATAGAATTTTCACTTCGCGCTGATAAATGTCGGTATTCAGTTCCGCGGCTACACCACGACACATCATGTGTTAATTGGGTCCTAGATACAATGGGTTGATGAAATTCAAAAGGTAGAGCAGAAAGGAAAGTTTTAAGGGAAGATATGTTGGAAGTTGAAAAAGGGGATTGTACCAATACGAAGTGCTGTTTCATAATACATGAACGGGTTAAGTTTACCGAGAGTATTATCTTTTGGCTGTGGCAAATGTTGGTATCCCTTCTGTGTGTATTGAGCCCACCACCTTCGTTCCAAGGTTACACCACGTCAGAATCACACTCCCATCAAGTACTTGTTCTGGGTGAATTGCGTGTTAGATACAATAGGGTGATGACATCAAAAAGTTGGGACAGAAAGGAAAGTGTAAGGAATGATAAGGTCGAAGTAGGAAAAGTGTAAGGAAAGATTTAGTCGAAGTAGGAAAAGTGTAAGGAAAGATTTAGTCGAAGTAGGAAGGATTCAAGGGCTGAAAAGGTTATTGAATCCCAAAAAAAGGAATTGTGATTTTAAAACCAAGAGATGGACATTTTTATAGTGGATGTACTTTTTTGGTAGAAAAAAGTAGAAAATAGGTTTGTGAATAATTTTGTTTTAAATTTTCACATTTTATAAGGAACGATTGTCATTGCTTTGAAAATGAATTACTGAGGATAAAAAATTCTTGTTTTTTCATTAATTTACGCATTTTCTACCAATAATATTTGTCTTTGTGTTAATGTTTCAGTGAAGGGATGATTAAAATTTAAAACAAAAAAAACACAAAAATGTGTTAAATTGTAAATAGCCGGAACGAGAAGGCAAAGTTGACAAGTTGTCCAAAATTTAGGGTAATCTTGAAAATATTTTAAATTAGATATTCCCTCTGAGCATAGCAATAAAGAATAATTCCTTCAATTTTCCGGACGTTTTGTAATAAATTTTGTTTTTTACCGATTCTCCGGTAATATTTACGAGCTGCTCCCTCTGGTGAGACTTCTTTGCATAATTAGACCGTTTTAAACTATTTACGAACACATTATGAAAATTCCATATTAAATCAATAAATTATTGCATATTCACGTAAAATAGGGATTGTTAACATAAATTTATTTACATCTTATTTATATTTGTCAACAAAAACACTCAGAAAATTCTCAAGAATCAGTCAGATTTGGATATATATAATATATATCGATAATATAGACAAATACCGTAAGTTATTTAAGTATTCTATTGTACCCATTTTGAAAATTCAATATTCGATCAGCGTCAAAATTCAAATAATTGTTTCCAAGTTTTCAATGTTAAAAATCGTCTCCGTTCAATTTTCTGCTAAAATCGCACTCCTGATCGTTCAAATTTCCAAAACGAGCCAAAAACTATAGCGTACAGTTTAACTAACACATAGTTTCCGATTGCATATGGAGACTACCTTTCGATGCGGCCGATGGAAGAGCTTCACGTTCAAATGTAGGCAATTGAGAAGAATCAATAACGATCGATGGTCGTTGCGGCATTGGACGTTGATTGATGGCGGTTGTATTATCACTAGATTCAGTCGAATCTTGTCGTTCTGTTGATGAACTGCTAGAACCTACACCCAAGAGAAAGAGAAAGAAAGTGATAGTCGAATGATTTGAAGAAATGTTATTGTAGATTGAAGAAACACAAGTTTTTATTTTAATACTACGTTAAATTTTGTTTTCTACCACAGATCTAATAACACAAGAGACCAAACTGTTTGCATTTTTACAGTCATATATCAGAGACTCTTTCGTTTTTTATTTTAAAACAACTGTAGTCACAGTGTACCCAAATTTACAAACAGTATAAGTTTATCGAGAAAAATAAAATGAAAAATAGGAGCAATTTACTATCAATAATTGTAATTAACTGAAAGAAAATAGTAATTCAATTTATTTTAATGATAAAATTCATTATAAAGTGATTATCTTATTTTATGAATTATATTATATTATATTTCTATACTAAAATAAAAAGAAACATGACAAAACCGTTTACAATTTTACGCTAAATGGGATAATTAATGATGCCTTTCAGAAACTGTGCAATTATAATTATTTCTTTAATTATTTGACTTTTTTGGTATACACAGTCAAATCTGAGTAAATGAAAACTGGGTAAGCGAGAAAACATATAAGTGACAGTCATTTGTCACGCGTGAACCTCTATAAAAGAGCTTGATACTTACCTATACCTCTATAAGCGACAGTTGAACGCGTTTAACTTTTGCTATTTCAATAAGTATGTAATACCCATACATATTTTGTAACCTAAAACTGCCCCAGGCTTGAGCACTCCACCTCAGGGAGTGGAATTCGGCACCAATTAAACTATTTTATATACTATCACTGGTGGTGGTGTACAATTAATATTAAATTGGGCGCCACCAGCTTTTTAATCGAAACGAAGCAATTAAAACAAGAAGCAAAAGGTGGAAAGCTGGAAACACCTTGTAATAAATTAAAGTTGAGTTACAAAAAAAAATCTACTTATTCCCGAACACGTTTATCCAATTCAATGATTATTAAATAATCAATACAAAGAATGAAATAATAATTATTTATTGAATTATTTGAAACTCATTGAATATTTTAAAAATTGAACGAAGAGAATACTAATTGTAATTAGCACGCCAAATCCAAATCTTACACACGCTATAGATAAGACGGAGGAACTTATCTTAGAGGGCTGAGGATGTTTGCAGCTCTTAGCGCGATGGCGGCAGTGGCAGTGTCTTTGACAGGCTGTGGACCTCGTGCACGAAGTGGACTGAAGATGCCTTTGTGTTTGCCTTCTGAGGTAGAACTTGAATAAAATTGCCGTAAACTTGCCTTAAGAATGGAACTTGCCGGCTGCAGAGCAACCAGACAATAGAAAATTGTCCACCAAAAATTAAAAAGAATATATAAATAACTGTTGCCTTGAATGTGGCAGTTAAAGGAAAGAAGCGTCCACTCGAAAATTGAAATTTCGAACATCGACAGACAAAAATAATATGCAGTTAAAATCGGCAAATATTTTTATTTCAAGGGGAAATAATAATCAAACAAGAAAGAAGTCCCAAACATAAAAAGATTTCTTTTTCTTTTCTATAGGATCTACACCAGGAGAGAGTTTTTCAAGTTCCAAAGCATTTTTGTTTTTTTTTATTCCATTTGAAGTAATTAATAGTTATTTACGTAACTAGTTATGAAAAGAGCGATATTGTTCAACAAGCGTAATATTTGCCAAAACGAGCGCTAGCGAGTTTTGCAAATGAAGCGAGTTGAACAATGTCGCTCTCTTCATAACGTGTTTACGTACACCGTTTTATCTAATTTCGCGCTTTTATAATATTTAATAAAATCTTCAATTACAATGGTAATATTAAAGTGGATTCAAATGGTGTTTAAAATATTGTTACTATAAAGTATTCACCCAGAAAATTGACTTACTTTAAATAACTGTGTCCTAAATAATGTTTTTTTCAATGTTTATAAATCTTAAAATACAATTGAATTAAAATTATGGGGTAAATGTCAGTTTAAATAATGGAATAATTGTCAGTTTTGACAGTACCTACCCAATTGATAAATTATTCTTTCAAATTTATGTAGTATCTCTATGTTGAAACTTGAACAGCTACGTAAAGTTTTTACATAACTACTTTTCATAACTGATATATGAAGGTTATGGAAAATATAACGTTACTTAACGTCAAGGAGTGACTAAAGTGTCACATTTTTGATAGCGGAATTAGATAAAAATATTTAAATAACTATTACATAATTCGTTGCCTCAGCCTGATCATGGTTTTTTAAAAGAAATGGTTTTAAATATTAAATTATTACTCTACAGTATGGGGATAAAGGGCTTATTGTTATTTATATTACATTTTGCTTGTAAAATCAGGTTTCCTTATGATCTGGAAAAACGAAAACTATGGTTTTCTCTAGTTGGTATTACAAAAAGGCAACTTCTACCAAAAAATCCCTGGTTGTGCGCGGAAGATCTGGTAACTGAGTCAAATGGAGCTAGATTTAGGCTCAAATTCTAGACGTTGTGAAGGTGGTTTGATTTTGGATGATGCATCTACCAGGTAGAACATTTATTCCTAAATTTAATTATAATATTTTTTCTTTTAGCTCTGATTGAACTGTTTTTGAAATATCTCTACTTCTAAAAGAAAATCTAAAGTAAGTTAAGTAATTTTTAATTACAATATTTAGAACTACTCGGCTGTAGTTACTATTATTGTATTTTAGATCTGAATGTACTATGGGTTTTACATCTGTGCCTGGTTCCTCCAGAACTACGAAAACTGTTTTATTAGAAAATAATGAGTGTTAAACCAGTTCTGTAACAGAAACTGCATTCCGAAGTATGAAAATTGATGAGAAGGTGGATATAACAATAATCCTACTGCTCGACAATTTGAAGCCGCTGTTAAAATATTGATGGTTCACAATCAAATCACTAGATTTTGTAATATTTTTATAAAGCAATTATCTTTGTGATTTTTATAAATAAATCTTGTTAGTTCAAAAACTTTGACTTTCGTTTTTAAATTAAATATCTAGGTCACGATATCCAAATCTCGACATAAGATTATTTCCTTAGCTCTATGGGAATTAAAAAAAAACTAAATGTTTTATAAAATAACTACAAAATGTTTTATTTACGGTAAAATTAGTCTATAACCAGTACGCCATTGGAGGCATAGCAAAGTACGCATTTTGCTGCGTTCCAAGAAGGTAACTATAAGCTGACAAGGATAACCCTCTCCTTTTTGCACTCATTACTTATTTACAGACAATGTTGGATAGCCTTTTGATGCATTTTATCAATACAGTATTTTGTCTCCTGTTATTAGGTCTGTGGTATCTACGCAACTTTCGTTCGTAATTATATTGTATCGAGGGTAGTGTATATTTCTTTCGATACAATTTTCATTCAAGTACATATCAAACCGACCAATGGCGCTCCCAATGGCGAATAATGATTACTTGTATTTCTTCTACAGGTTAAAAAATTAATGGTGCTCTAAACTGTTTGATTTGGTTATTTCGAGATTCGCAGGCAAGCGATGAGTAAAATCATGTTTCAACCGTTGAAATATACAAAAATTGAATGATATTTCACGAAGCGTTTACTATTTATATCGTCTACAGTACTAGGCAATTTTGAAAAAGAAATTGGAAACTGAAATTCAAGCGTATGTCATGAAAAGCTGAAAAGCCAAACTATTTAAAGATGCGTCCAATAAGATTTGTACAATGAAATTCAATGACTCCAACAAAATCGGTGTCAAAACATCGGGAGAAAAATTTTGCGGTATTACAAAAAAACATCTTTATCTTCTGTAATAAGTTCGACTTTCTGATAACCCCTGTAATATAGAGGCAGTATCATAGACCTGACGTTACCTAAGTGTCCAATGGGCACCGGAGGCTCTTCAACTGCAGACGACCTCTTTAGCAGAGCATTTCTAACCGGCCAGGAGTTGACTCGGAATTCTCTAGTTTCAGTAACGACGCTGAGCAAAGTGGGGTTTCTATTTGAAGGCCTTTCAATGACATCATCGTCGATTTCTTCGTCTTCTTCGCTGTAACGTCGTTGAATCAAGTTTTCCATTACCATGTAGTCGCTTTCTTCGGCGCTACGGAGGTGTTCCTTTTCGAAGTTTAAAGCTATTTCTGGGTTTGACATTTCCGATGGGTTTCGTTTACGTGAACCTAAAAAATCAATGTTTTTTAAAATTTCAATTGATTAAATCTCATGTCTACGTATATATAAACAATACTCAAGAATAAGCGTGCCATTGAGCAGTCATTTTTAAAAACTTATGCTCAAGGTCATGCACAGTATTGTTAATAACTGGTATTTTAAGGACTCAAATGAAACAGTAAGAAAACTTTTTTAAAAAACCAGTACGTGCTCTTAGTCCAAGCAATATAACCTGAGAATTCACATTGTTTTCCATGTAGTGTAAAGACGGCAAATGTGGTATTTCAGTAATAACATTTTTTTTGTATTTTTTCCTTCAATTTGACAGGATAACCGTTGAGAACTTTTTTAAAGAGATTTACGAAGCTTGACTATTATTGATATATTAGGACCTGATATATGAGTAAAGAAACATTATTTACAATATTATCAATAAACAAATTTAAAAAGCGATTATGTTATTTACAATACTATCAATTAAAGCACAGCAAAAAAGTACGTGAATTGACTTTTTTCTACTACCGTGCGTAAAGTACGTACTTTAGACACATTTTCGAGTGCGTAAAACTTTATTTTACGCACTAGTGCGTAAAGAGTATTCCAATATGTATGTAGTTATAGATATCTAGTCTTATAAAAATATAGGTATAGTAAACGGATATTAAATCTAAGTTTTTTTCATAAATTGGAGATAGAAACCAATAGAATTCGGTAAAGTAACCTAATAATTATTGTTAAATAATTATTGAGTACTGGAAATAATACGGTAAATAGGTATAAGTTGGCGGTGAGTGACTGACATTTCTTTGTGAATTGAATCTGACATTTAAAATTTAAATTGAGATCTTCCGACTATACCTAGAGTAAGCAATTGTATTTTATATTTAGGAATTGAATATTTTTAGAAAATTATGATGTTATTTTAGATTATTATAAAAAGACTCTTCTAAAGAAAAATTTAACTTACTTTCCGCACTAGTGCGTAAAGTATATTTCTTTACGCACTAGTGCGTGAAGAAAATTACTATTAAACTTTTGTATTTTAATTAAATATTCGCTAGTAGAAAAAATATTGTATGCAATTCGTGTGTAAAGACCTTTTTTTCGACTCATGTGATTGTCGCATTCGCCTGCGGCTCATGCGACAATATTCACATTCGTCAAAAAAAGGCTACTTTACACACTAGTTACATAAATAACTATTTTGCTAGGCACCGATCAGGTTGATAAAATGAATTTGGGCGTGAGGAATCGTATGAATATATTCGGGGAGACGTAATCGCCCAGGAAATAGTGAAAATCGGCGGAAAAACTGTTCGGAGTTCAATTCAGGGTCTCTTTTATTGGATTATAAGCCAAACAGCATAATTACGGGTGATCCGTAAGTTACAGATTCCAGATTTCGTACACGTTAATCGTGAATTTTAAAGGATAAATAATTAAATGTAACCAGTTATAAAATAGCTTCGCTTTTGACATTTGTTTATTGATAATATTGTAACTTTTTTGCACATAATCAATATTTTTTTGAAGTATTAACACTCCAGTTTTGTAGATCTCCTAAGGAGTAAGGAAGAGTTATCAACATTTTTTCAGTTAAATTGAAAGAAAAAATATGTACACAAAAAATGTTATTTTCTGTAGTAACATCAGAACTGAGTTGGTTGTCATTCGAAAATAATGTATGGAATAATGTAGTTTGGCTTACTTCTCTGAAGCTGTGAAAGGAATGCGGATGAAAACATTCGCCACGTTTTACTATGGAAAAGCTAAAGTGCTATGTACTGATAATAATTAGAAAATATACTTTGGGTTATCAACTATATATCAATAAGGATAAAACGTATGATATTTAATATGCTTGTTTCATTGTTTCCAAATATATTAGAGATTTTCTTCAAGCCAACATCGTCGTGCGAAAACCATATTAGCGCGTCCTGGGAGCGAATTGAAAATTTATCGCAGGGTAGGGGATCTCTGGAGGCACGATGGTGCTGCCACATAGAGAGTCCCGTCAGTACTAAAATTTCTAATTTAATGAATACTGTAACGCCATTAGTGGTAATTGCAGATTATTCCACATATATCAGCGCTGACATCCTAACCTATAGTCTGTTTCTTATTGTCTGACAGCACGCGAAAAGGTCACAGATGCTAGTCAGGTAGTAAACCATAAGCGTCACCGTTCATCTAAGGAAAATATTTACTATTTAATGTATACCCGATCTGATATATTAGGACATTCAGTATAAGTATTTTTTTTATCTATGATCCTAACTTGACAACTGCCTGACAACTTGCTTTTGTGTGTGTGTGTGTGTTGAATATTCGTAGTGGGTTTTTATTGTTTATAGTGCGACTCTTACTTTAAGAGACAATGTCGAGAATATGTTTTGTGAAATACTGTAATGTGAGGTGCACCCGGTAAGCTCTATCTTAATAAAAAACATGTTTCATTAAATAAAAAGTGACAGAAGTAGTTATTTTTCCATAGAGCTTTGAACTTCCCAGCATTGTTGTTGAAATCCTAACATTCATTTTCCCCCATGTTTGTAATTGAAATATGTAAAAAAAACGTTTTATTTATTGTATACTTCTTTTATTCAATAAAATATATATACTTAAAGATTATTGCTTTATTCTTCGGAATCCAGGCATTATATGGTCCATTTTTTGACATTTCATTCAATTTTACTTGACTATTTGAATGTTATTATTGTAATATCAAAAATGGACCATAAATGTCACTTTGCAATAAAAGTAAAATTACAGTAATTTTGAATATTCTGTAAAACTACAGGAATCTTCTTTTTCGGCTGTTAGGGAAGTTCACAACCATCTGATTTGTGTTGAGGTACTGACAGGACTCTCAAGGTGGTGCCATCCGTACAAATAGAGGTCGCCACGGGTCAGTTTCCCATCTATAAGTATTTTTTTATTTATGATTTAGCGATGGGTTCGTTGCTACGCAACTACCTAACTTGGCAAGCGAGGGCGTGTGTTCTCTCCTTTCACTTCGACTATTGACTGACAGCGACTGTGGAGCAAGCTTTATACCTTTGTTTAGGTACTTGGTTGAGTTTGCGAAGAAGACATGAATATGAGGATACTAATCAATAGATGATCATTAGGGTATGATTTGCAATGATTTTTAATCATCTCGTATACATATTGAATTCAAGTAGGATTTACTTTATTTGTTTTTAACAAATACTGTGTTTTGGAAAATACCTTACCTTTGAGAAAACCAGAAATCAGTTTCTATATATGTATACATAATCATAAAATGTTTTAAATATTTTTATAAAATACCGTACGACATTGGTATGTTTATGACAGATAACGGCCAAGTTTCCTCGCCCCTTACCGATGCAGCGTAGCTTCATATAAGCTTGCCAAACTGTATATTCCATCTATGATAATGTTTTGATTGGCTAGAACGACGTTTATGAATAACCAAAATTGAAACTTTTTATTGGTTTGGAGAAACGTAAGATAAAATCAGCGAACTCTCATCCTTCTTACTTTGTTAAACAATTTACTGCTACGACTTTTTATATCAATTTTGCCGACTTTTCACGCAAAATCAGCTAGGGAAACAATGCTCAATACTATATATTACCTGGACTTTCTATTAACATTAATTTGATTATGGATTATGTGAGTATGTTAGTTTAAATGTTAAATATACAAAGTAAGGTAAGAAATTGATGGTTATGTCACTTTTCCTGTAAATGTTCGTGTGCTCATGTAATAATGATTGTTTTACTAGAAGCGATCTATTCCTACTCTAAACATTGACAGCTGACACTATACAAGCGACACCTATAGGTACAACAAGAAATCAAATATCAATATTTAATTTCCCGATGTACGCCAGTAAAAATAGCACTTTTTTGGTCAACCTCACACTAAATTTCCGATCCACTTTTTCTTTTTAATGGTGTAGGATCATTTACTGAGCATATAATCACAAAATGAGGGTGGAGCTTCAGACGCCATCTTGAAAAAACGTTTCGACCGATATCTCGGGAACTTTGCACTTTAGAGCAAAAGTCATTGAGACCATTATTGTAGAAAATAAAATTTCGCATTTTTGTTTTACCAAACTTTTTTTGTAAAGCTTATCTTTTACAATTTATGGCACATTTAAAACTTTTTTCTAATATCCATACTTTTTGATCTATAGTACGTTCAATCCTGACTTATCGACTTAAAACGTTTTTTCGAGATGGCGCCTGAATCTGTCAGCATTTTCTGATTTTATACTCAGTAACTGTTCCTGAACCTTATAAATTTGAAAATTTTGAACGGAAATGTAGTGTGTGGTTAAATCCTATATTTACTGGTCTAACGGTCTCGGCAAACTTACTTGGAGGCGATTGCTCCGGCCTGGGCGGACTCAATAAACCAGGAGAACGAGGCGGACTGAAGAGACCACAAACCGATTCCAATTCGTCAGTTATACTAGTGTATTCAGTATGCATGTGCATTAATAAAGCTGATCGACTGCTTACTGGGGGTATAACCTTGATTTTAGGTTCGGTGAAAGTAATAGAACGTTCTAAAGAAATCAAACTCGATGGTAATGTCGTAGGAAGATCGCACGTCTCAGGTTCCGATTGCGTTTGAGAAAATTGTCGTTTTGGTAACGTGGGTTTCGAGGATTGATGATCGTCACCTGAGAGGAGAGGGGTTAGTCGTTAAAACGCATGCAACAAATATGTAATTAGCCACAACTGTTTATGTTACAATTTTGACGAATACACTAAAGTTGTCTGTCATATACCTAAATGTCATTGTTGTCAAAAATAGCAGCAACAAGTTTTTTTTGACAAGAATGACGTTTGTGACGTCTATTAAATTTGTTATGATCTGTTTGAAATTGATTAAAATTATGCGAAAAATGTAGTAATTTTGTCAATTATACAGTGTGGAAACCACTTATGGAATAAAATTCTTTATATCATTATTTTAGAAAATTATAAAAAATGCCGGGACACGTCAACTTCTGAATTGAGTTGTGCGTTATGTGAACATAAATTTAAATGTACAGGGTGATTCACGCAAGTATGCTATAGTCGGTGTTATTTTTTTAATGAAACACCCTGTATATTTGCATATTTTTGAAATCCTCTTAATGAACCGATTCCAACAAACTAAATAATGTATGGTCAATTATGAATTATACAGGGTGAAATTTTAAAATTAATAATTTATTACACTTGAAATATTGATACTTTTTTAAATTAGCTAAATATGGATTTATCAAAAATCTAAACTAACTAATTATTAGACGTATTTCTATATTAAACAAAACCTGCTACGCCCATGAATTTTATCATAAATACCTAAAAATTGCCTAAAAACGCCAATAATCAGACAAAATCGGTAAATAATGTGGATTGTTTTAAATCGGTAAATAATGTGGATTGTTTTCTATTCTGTCAGTTGTTAATGTGTTGACAATTTATACTGAAAAAGTAAAATCTTTGTCAAACACTCTTTCCTTGTCGACATAACAATGAAATATTCAACTGAGACTCACCGAATTAAGATTTTAATGATGATCGGGTACGGGGATAACTGCAGAAGTCAAGTTGAAGTGGCAAACTTATTTAATCACAGGTATCCCGAATTACTTAATATTTCACAAAGTACTGTGTCTAAAATTCATGCACAATTCAGAGAACTTGGACATGTCAAACCATTGAAAAGAAAACCACACTTCGTTGAAGATGATGTGAAAGTGGATATTTTGTTAAGTGTTGCAGAGAATCCAACTTCAAGTACACGTCAAATTGCCCGTGAAAATAATGTTAGTCATACAACTGTTCTGAGCTGTCTTCATAAAGAAAAACTTCATCCCTACAAATTAACTTTTGTGCAGGAGTTAACAGAAGACGATCCAGATCGTAGAATGGATTTCTGCGAAAGATTGATGAATAAGCTGAACAGAAATGAGATAGCTCTTGGTACCATTCTTTTTTCTGACGAATCAACATTCACATTGAATGGAGAGGTAAACCGACAGAGCTGTAGATATTGGTCAGCAGATAATCCTAATTGGATGCGTGACACACATACTCAGTACCCTCAAAAGGTGAACGTTTGGGACGGTATCATAGGCGACCACGTCCTATATTTAAAGATGGAAATTTGACAGCTGAAAAATATTTAAATATGCTTAGAAATGAAGTTATTTCTGCGTTGGCAAACTTATATCCCAACGCAATAGATCCTAGCTTACCGAATGAAAATGTTTAGTTCCAGCAAGACGGTGCAACACCCCATTATGCTTTAATGGTAAGAACTTATTTAGATGAAATCTTCCCCAATAAATGGATTGGACGAAGAGGTACTATTGAGTGGCAAGCTAGATCGCCAGACCGTACGCCGTTAGATTTTTTTCTGTGGGGTTATCTCAAGAACAAAGTATATGCAACACAACCAACTAGCATTGTAGACCTCAAAGACAGGATAACTACAGAAATACGGAATATTTCACCTCAAACTTTAAACTAAGTTAAGGAGGAGTTCTATAGGAGACTGTGCTATTGCAAACAACTAGGTGGAGAACATTTTGAGCATTTATTTTAATGTATTAAAATCAAATACATCAGGTATTTTATGTATGTGTTTAATAACTGTAAAAATAAAAATTTCACCCTAAATAATTCATAATCGACCATACATTATTTAGTTTGTTGGAATCAGTTCATTAAGGATATCAAAAATATGCAAATATACAGGGTGTTTCATTAAAAAAAACAACACCGACTATGGCATACTTGCGTGAATCGCCCTGTACATTTACATCTATGTTTACATAACGCACAACTCAATTCAAAAGTTGACGTGTCTCGGCATTTTTTATAATTTTCTAAAATAATGACATAAAGAATTTTATTCCATAAGTGGTTTCCACACTGTATATTTGATACGCTGTCGCCGTTATTGGCTCAACGCTTATAATGCTATGTGCTATAATTTTGAAATTGGAATTTATCCAAATCATAAAATATGAATGAAATTCATTTTGTGTGAGTAAATGTTGGAGAAAAGAGGAAATAATCCCACTATCAAAAACTACTAGATATTAATGGAACTAGAATGAGGAAATGGTGTAAAAATATGTCTGTGAAGTATGAGCCAGAAAATTAGAACGTGCTTTCATTGTCAAAAGCCAAAATATCCTCAATTTTATAAAATAAAAGAATTTAGCAATAGTAAGAGTCAATAACAATGAATCGTTTTTGGATATTTTGGTTTTTACTACAAATAAGGTATGATGCGAACCTAAAATATCACTAGAAAATTAAATTTTAATTTTTGATGAAGATTTCGATTGTAATTTAATGTAATAAGTGAATATTTTTAAAATTTTGAAATCAGTTCAAAGAGTCGAAGAGATAAGTCATGAGTGTTGCTTTATGTTTTTTCGAGTTGAAGTTTAAATTATCCTTCATTTGATAAGCAAATTTTTGATTCCACCCTGTTATTGGAGAGTTAATCCTGGAGTGTGTGTGATGCACTGAAAAGTGCGGTTGGAGTGTGATTGCGCCTAGCAGATGGGTGCTCCTCTCTGTGCCGTGATCGTCCTGTTGCTTTCTCTGCACTTTTCTTTCGGCCTTCGTTACACTTTTTTGGGGAGCTTTCGTTGTTTCGGTGCTTTATGTTGTTGCGTTTTGCGGACTAGAGCTCCTCGCGATACCGTGAACCGTGGTTGCTTTCTGCGAACTTTTCGTCCTGGCTTTCGGTACACTTTTTCACATTCTCTCGCTGCTCCTCATCTACATTATGTTCAATTTTTTTTTCTAATTAAAATCCATTCAATAAATAATTGTTATATTGAACTGATTTCATTATTTTCAAGTTAATAATGCCATTTAATGTTGTTACGTATTGAAATGAATGATTCATAAAATGAGAACATGCGTTAACTTTTTTTTTTAAAAATAAAACATCGAAATAGTGATAATTTGATCCAGGTTAAATTTTCATACCTAATTTCCTGAAAATGTGGCAGAAAGAGAGGCTTTTTGGTGTTAAAAAGGGTGGCCGTAGTTCGCATGCTAGTGGTAAGTAAATATAAGCATTAGAAAAACTAAAAAATCAAATTAATATAAGAAGAAATTAATATTTTTTGATTACAGCTACACACACTTTTGATTTTCCCAAAAATCAAGTGAAGACTATTAGTGATACCCACGATATTTTGTTTTGCGAGAGTCTCTTCAAGATGCTTTAAATTTTCCTTGCGAGACAAAACGAGACTTTTAAAAGTCTCGTCTCGAAACTCACTGGAGAGTCTCGCACAAGTCGAGAAGTATCGCAAATATTAATTAATTATTTTAATTAACCTGAATGTTGACCCAACTTTTATCGAAGAGCTGCAAACCCTTATACCGCAATTGAATGTAGAAGACTGTTACTTTAGGTGTTTTGGGCATATTTGACTGGGCAAAGGTTTGTTCAAGGCACTAAAATTAGAAAATACAACCACAGCGACCATTATCGAAGAACAAATTAGTGATGACTCTATTGATGATGATGATGAAAACAGTGACGAAAATTACATAGAAAATCAAATTGAAGAGACTGATTACAACTTTAACGCAATTTAGAAAATTAGATCTAATTTTTCAAAAATCAAACGTTCAGAGCAGCATTTAATAGGATTTAGAGGTGACTGTGAAGCAACTGGAGAAACAAGTAATATAACCCCTGTGTTAGATGTATGTACACGATGGAAATGGAAATGCAAAGTTGTAAAAATGGCTTCGACTTCTTTTGCCAGAATGCAGATCTACAAAAATTCGCAGTAACAGAAAATGGATGGACAATACTTGAAGAAGTCCATAAATTATTGATAGACTTTGAAATTTTAACAAAAAAAAAAAACAAGGGAAACATAAGATGTTACGTTACCAATTGTTGTTGTAGTTGCAAATGGTTGTTGTATCGTTCAAACTGTTAAATGACAAAATAGAAAGCAAAATTCTTGAATGGGACCTTAAAGCCTACCGGAACAAAGCATCTCCTGCATAGATTATAAACTTTTATCTCTCCTACGTGGATAAAGAGTTCAATTATTAGATTTTTGTTAATTGAATTTGAAAATATTTTATTTGTGTATTTCATTTAAATAGGAAGCACGAAAATTTTGCGAGACTCTCGCGTGACACATGAGACGAGACTCGAGAGAAGACATTCCACTTTTCTTGCGAGTCAAGTCGAGATTTTCCAATGTCTCGTCTCGTCTCGTGGGCATCACTAAGGTGAAGTCGAAAAAGTTTTTAAAACAAACTACCAACGATGAAATTTTGGGACAAAATAACAAAAAACACGTAATATCATCTTTTTATTGATCTAATATCTCAAAAAAATGCAATACACACTGAAAAACGTCATAATATGTTATAGTAACAACAACCAACACCACCTGTTTTGAAAAAATTTGTTTATTTGTTCCAAAATTGTAGTCGAAAAATATTTAGATTTAGATCAAGAATTTGTTGTTTATTGAGAAAAATTAGTATAACCCTAAAATTGAATAGATTTTTATTAGTACAAAACGTAAAGTTTTATCTACGAAAATTTAAACAACTTTAAAACTTACCATTACCACTTTCGGATCCTCTTCTAATAGTACCCGTAGAATCTCTTCGTTTCTGCAACGCCCTCGCTCTTAAAATATCCGAATTAAACCCAGCTACATCGTCAGCTGAAAGTTCATCGTTTCTCTTATCGCTTTCCGACGATTCTTTCGATTCCGTACTCTTCGTTCTTTGACGCAGCAAGTTCAAATGTTGTCTACTTCCTAAAGCACACAATGATTTCTACTTCACAGGTGTTTTTTACTGATAGAAGTATTCAAAGTCTGGCAACTTTGGTATTATTTGAAGTGACACGTGTAATTTTTGTTACAGTATTGCAATTTTTCAGTTATATCACTTGTACAGTTGAAGTTTTTACTCAGGGCCTTTTCGGAAACTAAGGGTGAAATTCATAGTCGACACTTGGGGGCCACTCATACTTCACTCATCCTTATTGTATGCAGACACTTGACAGGCGAAAAGTGAGGTTGAGTTTGAGTGTAACTTGAGTGAAATATGAGTACAGATTTCAGCTCCCCTGACTGAAGATTTCAAACCTATACACCACGTTTGTACCTTACACTGTCATTTTACGATATCAAAATTTTGTTTGGTTGTTATTTGTCTGTTATAGTTTCAAATTTTTCAAGGAAATTTGTATGATGGATGATTTAATTGATTTTGTAAACTATAAAGATCAGGAAAATGCTTACGTTTATCGTTTACCTAGGTTAGTAATCATCACATTTTTGTAGTAAAAATTCATTCATTTTTTAGACGAAAAAATGCCCTCCACTTGAATTAAACTCGTGTGCCAGTGACACCCATGCCTTTTCCTTTCCAGCTAAGTTAGCACAATCAGTTTTTTTATTTTCTATAGAAGAATATTTACGAACCAGCTCACTTAAGGCTAGTTTTTCGCTAGACGAAAAGAGTTTTCTTTTGTTTTCTATTTTCCTAATAAATAATGAACTTTAATGAAATAATATCTACTATGAAAATTGAAAATAAGAATCTAAAATTATCTATTAAATAACTAGCTTGAAAAATAAACTTACGCGGCAAATAAGAAATATATATGAACAGTAAAGAGCTAAGCTGAGAATAAAATACTTGCAGATTGCTAATACACGAACTGAACACAAATTCGAATATGAATGCAATGCAACATATGTCAGATGAACGTTAAAGGACGTTCATAAATCACAATTGTTGACCAAACGCAACCAAAAGTTTCTAATAATAACATTGATGCCAAACTTTCTCCACTCAAATTGAAGTATTACTTGAGTAATGACTGTGGATATGAAAAGTCGCCTCGAGCTAAACTCAAACTAAGTTGAGTTTGAGTATGAGTGACTCTCAAGTGTCGACTATGAATTTCACCCTAATTTCAGTAACCTACAATAAAAGATATGGTAACAGCATGCTGTTTTGAGATGCAAATGGTCCAGAGACTGTCATTGTATGTCGCTTTTCCCTTTCGATTTTTGAGACAAATTTCGTTTCATTTAAATTAAAATTAGGAATATCAGAATTAAATTTCCTTTTGTAGAGTAAATCATAAATACTTAAGGAAATAAACAGAAAGAAATGAAAATATTGAGGGAGTTAACCTGAAAATTTGAGTGAAATCATGACAATGACAGTCTCTTAACCACTTGTCATATTAAAAACAACGCGCTGTTGCTGTATCTTTTGCTAGAGCTTACTGAAGCGAGTTTCCGAAAAAGCACTTATTTCAAGAGTTGTCAAAGACAGATGTCAACAAAATTAACAATTTGACAGCAAGCTAGAAAAATATAAGCTGTTGTCAGATATATTTCAGAGTTACCAACAAAAAAAATCTAGTGAAAATTTTTCAAATATATGAATTTCTATTATGAGAAACTGAAACAGAAAAATCCACTCCATTGACATTAGGCATACAACAGACCTTGGTAGTTCAAAAACTAAGACCATGAAGATTCGAAGATAGATACTGTTCACAGAACCAACCCTATTTAACAAGAAAAACGTTTGTATTTGGAAAACCAATAGGGGAAAAAATCTTCTCAAGCAACTCTAGCAGCGAAAAACCAACAATAAAAGAGATCCGTTGATCCGACAGTGCTTGGTAGTTTAGAAACAGTGGCTTCTTTCATGATTCAAAGACAGATAGAATTCACAAAACTAAAAAACTCTTCAACAACAAATACATTTGTAATGTGTGAAATCCAGACAGAAAAAAACAGCTCCAACAAGTCTTGCAGGTATTAGGCATCCGACTGTCCTTGGTAGTTTAAAAACAGTGACTTCTATCAGAATTCGAAGACAGATACAATTCAAAAAATTCAAAACACTCTTCAACAACAAAAACATTTGTAATGTGAGAAACCCAGACAGAAAAAAAACAGCTCCAACAAGTTTTGCAGGTATCAGGCATCCGACTGTCCTTGGTAGTTTAAAAACAGTGACTTCTATAAGAATTCGAAGACAAATACAATTCACAAAACTAAAACACAATTCAACAAAAAACATATTTGTAATGAGAGAAACCAAGACAGAAAATACCTGCTTCTTGGCAGTTTAGAAGCAGTTACTTCCAACAGGATTCGAAAACAGATACTGTTCATGGGACCAAAAACCAAAAAACCAAAAACAACATTTGTATTATGAAAAACCAAAAGAGAAAAAGCCTACTCCAACAAGTCTTGCAGGGAAAACCTAACAATAAAAGAGATCCATTGACGTTAGGCATCCGACAGTCCTTGGCAGTTTAGAAGCAGTGATTTCCATCAGGAATAGAAGACAGATACTGTTCACAAGACCCAAAGCCTGTTTAAAAACAAAAACAGTTGTATTATGAAGAACCAAAACGGAATAAACCCATTCCATCAAGTATTGCAGGTAAAAGCTAACAATAAAAGAGATTCGACATCCAACATCCATCATGATTTGAAGACATTATGCTATTCAAAGACCTAAAACACTAATTAACAAAAAAAAACATTCTTGTAATGTGAGAAACTTTCTGGAAAAAAAACAACAAAAAAATAGATTTATTATTCACAAAGCCAAAACACTCGTTAACAAGCAAAAAACATTTGTATTATGAGAAACCAAGACCGAAAAAAACTACTCCAACAAGTATTACAGAGGAAAACTAACATCAAAAGATATCCATGGACATTTGACATCCAACAGTCCTTGATAATTTAAAAACAGCGATATCCATCAGGACTTGAAGATACTGTTCACTGGACTAAATTATTGTTTGAAGAAGACAAAACTTTTCCTCACCTGCCGCAGATATATTATCCAGCTGTTCAGTTTCGTCGTCTTCATCGGCGTATCTGTATTCGATATGTTGTCCGTTATCGAATATGTAAGCATCAGGTCGAACTTCAGTCAAAGATCTAATGACCGTTTTTTTTCTATGGGACGGCGCAGCTTGCGGAAGTAAATGTCCAATGATGGTGTTATCTTCGGATAGTTCGCTTTGTTCGCTGATTGTCCTCTGCCTCATACCTTGTTGAGCTGCAAGTGATTCAAAGTGAGGACAATCGAGGTAATTTATCGGTGTGTAACTTACCTGTGATGATGGAGTCCGGTGGATACACTTGGTTTTGTAGAAGTAGCTGTTTGACGGTATCCACTTCGTTGGTTAATTCTTGCAGTTGGTCGGTGTATCTTCTGGTGCGTACGTCTAAATTTTGAAGCACTGTAGTTTGTAGATTCTCTTTTGTTATAATATCTTCTACTTTTTGAGTTAAGTGCTCTATTCTTTCTGTTGTTATTTTAATTCTTTCCTCCGTAGATTGTTGAAGCTTGTTTTCTTGTTCGGCGAAATACCCTTCGACGCAGTCTTCTTCAAAGTCGTACAATCTTTCCATTTCGTCTTTGTCCAAGAAAAGTTTCAATCCGTTGTCGTAACTTTCTTCCAAACCTTCCATTTTTCTTCTTAAATATTTAAAAACTAGATACAAGTGTGAAAATATTATGAACGGTGGCGGCAGTAAGGGTTTTTGTTCGTATTCCATGACGACGGTGAATCTTTGAAACATCCAAACTTGGTGAGCTATGGCGTTGACTTCGTTAAATATGTTATTGAATACGGCTATTAGAAGATTGATTAGAAGAATGTTGGCAACTAAAAGATATATCGACATTATCACCGGTGATATCCAACGACCTGTTTCGCATGGCTCTTCATCAACGCCCCCACATGGTGGATCTATTTCGTCGGCGAAAACTTCACCGTACAACATGAAGTAAGGCTCGAAGAATACCTTAAAAATAACAATAATAGAGTGAATGTGTAGATATATAATTATAGAGTGGAATAAAATACGTTCCTGGTTTTCTTTGTAGGATATGACACTTGGTGTCAAAGAATATGACAGTAAGGCCTAGTACTGGAGTGTCACCTGTCCCTGATCGAAGCCTGTAGCAACAACCAAGTCATTCTAGGTTGGATCAAAGGCCACAGTAAATCGAAAGGTAACCACTTTGCCGACTCACTAGCCAGGAAAGCAGCCTCCCAAAAACTCTTGGGACCTGGCACTTTCATTGGTCTGTCGGCGTCAGCTATGATTGACCCAATAAAGGAACACTCCCTTGGAAAGTTTAAGGGTAGATGCTGCTGCAGTATCCGGACAGGAAAGTAGCCAATAAATACGTGACTATGAACAGACAGAACCTTCGGACAGCAACGGGTATTCTGACCGGTCACTGCCACCTACGAAAACACCTTTACAGACTGGGTCTGTCTGACACTTTACTTTGTAGATGATGTGAGCAGGAAGATGAGACTGTCGAACACATTTTTTGTGAATGTCCGACACTCTCTCAATTTAGGTTTTCTGTATTCGGCGAGTCCAAGCTAACACAAGCCAGCATGAGGGAGCTTACTTCCGGCGACGTTATCGCCTACTTCAAACAAGTAGGCTGGATGACGAGCTATAGGGAAGTCTGAACCTCAGAAGGATGCACAATGGCTCAATTGTGGCCTAAGTGCTGTGGGGTACCCACCCTTCAAATTCTTACAGATACAGAAACAGTAAGACATCATTGAAAAGAAAAAGGTGAAATGTTGAAGAATGTGTTTTGTGACATCTTAATGTCATTCGATAATGATAGAAATCGTTTTATGAATGCTTAGAAGGATTTATGATTACGAGCGTACTGGTGTTGAAATTTATCGAGGATTCCGCAGCAGGATAACGCTAACAATGTTTTAAATGTTACACAGAAACAGTTGCTGTGAAGGTGAATAGTAAAAGAGAATATGTTGAATGGGATGAAATTTGAGAAGATACTTACATCTCTAGCAAGATTCCAAGTGGGAGGTTGGTTAGGTTTTAAGATAGCTTGTCGAGATACTCCGAAACTCATGAGTATAATTAGCAATAGAACTATAAAATATATCATGTTTTTGACCATTTTCCCCATCATGGTAACAAGAGGACCTACAAACAGAGCATACCAATACGAACTCACGCAGATTTTCTAATAGAAAATACTGTACCTAAATATTTATTTACGCTGAGAATGTTCAATATCCTTAAATACCAATAGATGCAGTTGGTACAGTATATAACTCTTCCGACGGCCATTCTTTCTGTTTGAAATCTTAACGTCATTCCGACTAAAAACATGGATACGGCCGCCATATCACAAGGATTCCACATGTTCCACGACCAAACTGCGAATTTTTGCGATACGCCGACCGGTTCGGATGAAAATAGTTCTCGTAATTTTTCGCATCCCAAGGATATTATGAAAGCGATGGAAAAAAATTCTTCCCATATTGGAAAATGGTCCATTTTAATTAAAATTGTGAAGCTGAAGAGAACTAAGAAAGCGATGTATGCGATCTGAAAGAAAAAAAAAAATTGAAAGCATGTCATAGGCGATATTGTAATTGAAAACTGGTTGACTCATGATTATTAAAACAGCGCAAATAAACATCAGAAATGTCAGTAAGCGATTCCTAATGAATAGGTAGCGAGTCAATAGCTTTCTTTTGATGCTATCTATGTGGCTAAGTTACTCTCACGTCCTTTCGTGACCGAGCAGTTCTGAACGACTCCAGTGCACTTTGCGCGTGTTCCGTTAAATAAAGGCATTCATAAGCTACACCGGTTTGACATTCTCTTTAGGCAGTATCCATAGATTTACTCCCGTTGTTAATTCTTGATAAGCTTTTGACTTGACTTGGTTATGGAGACAAGGACCTACAATGGCTACAATGCGACAAAAGGAAAAAGAAGACAAGAAAGGCCCAGATCAAAATGGCTAGCAGAGGTATTAGGCAATCCAGTGACCTGTCAAATAAAATTCAATATGGCGACACAGGGCAAACAAATGTGATTTAATACATGGTAGACCGTGGATTTTGGTATACATGAGTGTTTATTTTGGAGAAAAGTGCTTTTATTTTGCTTTGGTGTCTTAATAATATACAATAAAAAGTTTAGTTTTATAAAACTTTTGAGCTGGGTATATCAATTTAGGACCAACTTTTGGTTGTGTACCTATATAAGAATATTATTTTTTTGTTAGTGGTTTTTAGACTATCAAAAATTATTATTTAATATTTACGGACAAGTACACACTGACTAAAACATATACAATATTTTAATGAAAGTGAAACTTTTATGGAATTGCTGGCTTTAAAATTTCACTTGCTTGAATTGGAAGATATAACCTGCAGTATTTAACTTTTATGCTTACGGATTTCAGGAGTGAAACACCTACTTCAACATGCCAACAACTTGTATTGTAGTCGGTAGTGGGAGCCGTTCAAACCGAGACCAAGTAAGCTTTTTTAAGGTCCCAGCTGTTTTAAAGAACACATTTTTGGTGCACAAGAATGAATTAAGTAAGAAGCCTAGAAAAATGTGGTTAGCAGCAATCAATAGAGATGATTTAGCAGAATCAAAAATCAAATATCAGGCTGTATGTAGCAGGCATTTTGTTCAGTTTTGTTCAATAACAATATTTATAAAAACTAAGAAAGGTGATATATTCTAAATAAAAAATACTAATCAAATGAACAATATACTAAACACTAATAAAATATACTAAATTGAAGCAAAATATACTAATAAATTCGACTAAAAAGTCTTGAGCACTGTTTATGACTGAATAGACAATACAAAACTACCCTATCTGTCTAAATTGTTTGCCCTGCACGGCCATATTAGGTCACGTGATCTGGATTGCCTAATAGGAGGACTTAAGAAGGTCAGGAGTAACAAGATGGAATTCTCTTTCCTACTCTCTTTGTTAATTCTTGGAAGGCGGTTGACTGTAGACTTGTCCACTGGGTCCATAGAAGATAGGAGAGCAGGAATATAGAAGCAGATCTAATCAGGAAATATTGAAATAACTTAATGGGAATGATATAATAAGAAAAAATAGAAGTTTAAAGAATCAAGTGCATATATGCATATATGGACACAATGACCTACAATGGCGACCAGGACTAAAAAAAGAAGACGTGGAAGGCACAGATCAAAATGGCTAGCAGATGTAGAGGAGGACTTAAGAAGGTCAGGATTTCCAAGATGGAATTCTCTTTCCTACTCGTTTGTTAATTCTTGCTTTTGACTGCAAATTTGTCCACTGAGTCCATAGAAGATAGGAGAGCAGGAATATAGAAGCAGATCTAATCAGGAAATATTGAAAGAACTGAATGGGAATGATATAATAAGAAAAAATAGAAGCTCAAAATATCAAGTGGGTTGGGCATATGTGGACACAAGGACTTACAATGGCTACAATGGCGACCAGGAGGAAAAAGAGGACGTGGAAAGCATAGATCAAAATGTCTAGCAGATGTAAAGGAGGACTTAAGAAGGAGTTACAAGATGGAATTCCCTTTCCTACTCCATTTGTTAATTTTTGGGAAGCTTTTGACTGCTGACTTGTCCACAGGTCCTCTGGCTCCCTCGAAAATCAGAGAGCAGGGATATAGAAGCAGATCTTATAAGGAAATATTGGAAGAACTGAATGGTAATAATATAATAAGAAAAAATAAAATCTCAAAGAATCAAGTGGCTTGGGCATATATGGAGACAAGGACCTACAATGGCAACAAAGGTTACAATGGCAACCAGGTAGGCCGGCCTTCCACGCCGGGATAAAAATGGCTAGCAGATGTAGAGGAGGACTTAGGAAGGTCAGGAGTTACAAGATGGAAAGTGATAATAGAAGACGGAATAAATGGCTGTCAAATCAATGAACGAGTGGGTTGATAAGCCGAGGGTGGAGACTGATCCGCCCCGATAAATGGATTTAGAAAGCGAAAGTGGCTCAGTCTCACATGAGGTGTTAAGCCATATATCAACAACAAACATCTGAAATACTTACTGAATTCGACCAAAACTTCGTGATCGGAGCAGTATAGAACTCGTACAATTTCTTCTTCATTTTCAACTCTCTACCTTTATTGAATTGTTTGAATTTTTCGTCGTCAAAGTCCGGAATGAGTTTCCCGTTTTGTTGAACTACCGTATCTCTTGTTATGAAATTTTCCGTTAACAGTGCCTGTAAATAAAACGTTAGTACAAAAAAAAGCGAATACAAAAAAACGAATACAAAACGAAATAGTGACATAAATTTAGATACAAGCAGTAGTAGACAGTAGAAAAGAGGAAGAAACAAATGCACACAATAAAATTTATACAAACTATCAGATTAAAAAGGGAATTTTACTTATTTTTGTTTTCTATTGTTCTGATCTGATAGTTTGTTGTGAGAGGTTAGAAAGCCAAGTTATGTGGTAGATAGAGACGTGGTACAACATTTATGTGGACACAATATAGCTATAGCTTTTGCTACCTTAACACCAGTTGGATTTGGCGACTTGCTCCGAATACTCAAGCTTCTAGTTCGCTTCTAAAATAATAATAACACTGTTACTTTTTTCTTCGAGATAAAAGAAAGAAGAAATTGAAATACAAAAAGAACTAAAATAGCTAAAAAGAAATATCAAGCAGAAGTGTGTAGCTTAAACCCAATACTAGACCACCCAAGCGATCTCTTAAGCACTATTTTTTACGCTCGAGTCATCACTTTCTGTTTTTATATTGCACGTTGAAGTTTTTGTAGAAATTTACTTATAAACAAAAAAATATCAGCTTTAGATGAGTAGTTTGTTCGTCCTTCCACTCCATTTTCTATTGTGACTCACACTAAATGACATTTCAGGTCTTTTGACGAAGATAGACCTGATAAATTTATCCAGTCAAAAACTTTTATTGCAGTAGGTACGATTTATGTTGTGTTCTTTTTACGGAGGGCCTTTTCGGAAACTCGCTTCAGTAAGCTCCAGTAAAAGACTGTCATTGTCATAATTTCATTCTGTTTATTTCCACTTAGGGCCAACTGCACCGTTTCTTCTTCTAAGTAATACTTTCATAAGTGAAACTTTATTCATTACCTAATTTCACTAATGACAAAACTGTATATTTGATGCATTGTGTGGCAAAATATAAAAAGAATTTTATTCCTGGGAACACTAAATTGAATTAATTCCATTTCGTTAAGGTCATGAAAAAGCTCTATATCCATTATTAATTCCATTTTTTTGATTTTATAAACTAACCTCTCTATATTTTGATAATTTGGCCAAGTGCCAAGATATAACCTCACTTTCACACAAGTAGAACTTAAGTAGAACCTACACTTCGAGTTAAGTTAAGAACGACTTACAACGCCGTGCAGTCACACATGTTTCCTAAGTCTCACTTAAATGCTTAAGTAGCAACGGTGCAGTTGGCCCTTAATTCTTAAACATTTAGGATTTGGTCAATAAATTGCAATTTAATTCTGATATCCCTAATTTTAGTTTAAATGAAACGACATTTGTCTCAAAAATCGAAAGGGAGCAGCGACATACAATGACAGTCTCTTAAACTATATCACAGTGACATCAGCAGCGAACTGTCGCCATATTTAAAATGTTTTCACTGTCAAGAAACTGAGATATTTGGAGCCATTTTATAATTTTAATGAATTTGTTTTAGTAATCTTATGAATCTATTAAAATTTTTTTGTTTATTTTGAAAATATTTAACCAGAAGCTTGCACCAATAAAGTTGGTTATTGGAAATTGTATCGATTTTGTTTTATATGGTAAAAATACAAACTGAAAGTGATTTACTCCAGATATTCATAAAAATATGCTTTAAGCGGAATCCCTCAATTTCTTACAAAGAAAGCCCTATTGGTTTAAGAGAAAACGAAATTTTTTATTTGGTAGGAAGCGATCAACCCTTGTAAATTCATGTAAATAACACCTATATATGAATATTTGTAAATATTTGTATAAATATCAATGAAGAATGTTTTCTTTTTAATAATTCAATTTTAAAAATGTGATATGTGCTAAAAATATATCAGATTCAAAGAGGACGTTTTTTATATTTTTCAATTGTGAAAGCTTTCTAAAGAGATATAAAAACACATGATGAAAGTGAGTGGGGTCAAAAATTATGTTCACTTGCCTATACCCAATATATATACCCGTTTTTGAGATATTAACATGTATTTAATAATATTAATTATTCCAGCCTTATTATTGCATCCGTAGACTTTCTTCGTCCTTTTGTATCGCTGTGCAAGAGATAAGTTTCATCTAGCACTATCTATTCTTGTTTATTATGAACACTAATATTCACACCAGTCTTAAAAACACGTAAAATCAAAGTCTATATATTTCCAATATATAGACTTTGGTAAAATCTACCGGGTTTCGTGAATAATTAATTTGACATTAGCATATTACCTACATTTATTGGTACAACCATTCCGCATTGTGCCGTATTCTAGTGACCACATCGGACGAAAAGGTACTTTTTTATAAAGGACTACGAAAAATCCAATTTTCTAGTCAAAAATCCTAAAATGCGCGTCAGATCCTCAAAATGAATCGCATTCGTTTTATCTAAGTTGAAAATTACCTTCAGGTCCACGATTTTACAGAAAAGTAGTTTAAATCCAAACACATGAGTCAATATACAAATTTTTATATTAAATAATATTATCTAATTTTATTTAAATACCACCAAAAAATTTAAGTTTGACCACCAACAGACAAATATTGGTAAAATAAGTTGATTATATATTTCACTTTGAATGTAGATAGGGTTGCATATACTAAAATACCCTTTATCAAAGTCTATATAATTATTTCCAATAAGTCCGGTCACTCCTTTGATCGTCGGCATTTTTTTCGGAGATTCGTAAATCATGTGCGACACCTGTTTTTGCTAGTCATTTGGTAGTATACGAGGTGACGGACGGTGAATTCATTTGTGAAGGAATTTACCGGGTGCAATTAGAAAATATGTTGACTTTATTCTTGTTTTGAAAAATATTGGCAACTTATATAAATTATATTATTGCTAAGTAACTTTTTAGAAATTTTGTTTTAACCGAGGAATGGAATGAAAAAAATCATAAACATAGACTTCAATAACGTATATCCGAGCGTATATCTGATAATACTTAATAACTAATACAGAATGATCAGCTAATGAACATTTGTGTTGATATAATCATTATAAAAGAAATAACACAGTTTAACATTTGGGACAAAACGAATACAAATGAACAATTATTTAGGTCAAGTCCATTTGGAGTGTGTACTCTGTAGCGTTGTATTGAATAAATAAATAAAAATAAAGAAATATCAACAAACAAATAAGTATTATGTACATTCTTAAAAATTAATAAATACTTAATAGTTATAAATTTTTCAAGATTTTAAATTTAGGATGTTCTTTATTCTTTCTAAAGGTCCTTAGTGAGGAATTTGCAAATTTCAGTGTATAATAGATTTGCACCCTTGTATATAAGGACAGCAGGTATTCCCATGGGAAGTTTGGGCAAGGATGCGAAAATGCGATAGTAGACAACTTGGTCTTCAAGTTCATTCCTATTCCTACATCATCCTGCACACATAAATCATTGAAATTTTCAGTTAATATATTTTCTATAGAAATCAGATATTCACTGAAAATTTTTTGGATTAACTGTCAATCCTCCAAACCGTCCCTGCTTACTACCTTCATAGACTTTTTTTTCGCAGAATGATGTGGATTGGTCACAACCTTCCTTATTGCAAAATTTTAGGCAAATATCGCATTTGTGTTTAACAAAACACTTTTGCAAAAAATATCCACCCACATAAACCAGGGCATTTCCTTCTTCTGTGGACAAATCCTGATAGTCTTTCCTTTTTATGTCCAATATTGGCTGACCATTTTTTTCCTTGGCCGTCGTAAACAAGGATCTTAAGGAAGACGAAAATATGATAATTGTTTATGAATTGCAGTATTGTTTCTACACGAATCCACGCAACAATAATTTCCAGAAGAAGGCAGCGCACACAATCAAAAACACAGTGCAGATAACGTTCGCACAAAATTCAAGATCACTTTCTTTGGCGCACCCGATACAACGCTCTGCTACACCACCGTGTAAGTCAAACAGAACTGAAAAATAAATAAATCCCTCATCAGATGTGGGTTTTGCCGGTGAGACGGTGGGTGTCGGCAGGAGGGGGATTTTCGCGTCGTCGAGAGAGTGGTCGGACTTATTGGAAATATATAGACTTTGCCTTTATCATCTGTCTGTTCGCGATAAACTCATAAACTACTGCACCGATTTTCATGCTGTTTTCACCAATGGATAGAGTGGTTTTCTAGGAAGATTCAAGTGAATAGTTTGTTAAGTTTTTGTATATACATATTGGCAAAAATACAACAATATTTGTTGGAGGCGTAGGAAAAAAATAAGCCGTCTGGAAGCTTTCAACAAAAAAGCTGCCTAAACCCTTTGAGATATAACAATATAATGTAAGGTGGAATTATGTATCCTGTTTAGGTCTACAGAAAAGTCCGTGATGGCATATGTCTATCTCATAAGGTTAGAATAACATACTATATCCATTTTAACACTTGGTAATTATAATGCGGTAATGTAATAGTATATTACATAACCAGAGTTGTAAGTTAATAAGCTTACAACTCTAGTTGTGTACTATACTTGAACAACTTCATTAATAAAAATAAAACAGCTAGTGACAGCGAGTCTTATTAATTATTAAACGTCAAAACAACCTCTACTAACTTATTTCCATGGTTACTCGAAATCATTGACTGACTAGGCTTGGGTGATAAATTGCTGTTTTTCTAGAACTGAAGCGTAATTTTTTTTATCGCCAACCGTCAGTAAAACCGTCAATTATCAGATTGATTTCCGGAAGTAAACAAACAGTTTACATATGCGTCTGGTACAGAATTTTGACTATGACATTACTCTAAAATCATCATCTGTCACTGTGTCACGCTTCTCTCTATTAAGGCTCAATAAAAGTTTTCTTGCGATTTATTTATAACAAGTTATTGTTGGAACTCCTTTGGAATAAACTTTTATAATGCTTCAGGGTGTACCTTAAATTTAAATATAACAAATAATAAGTAGATTTGTTCTAAATGTGCTGTTTACTTTGTCATAATAAAATGCTATGAAATATACCTCAGTTTCTTACATTCTGAATTCTGAGTAGTTGGCGATAAAATTTTGTATGCACCACGTCAGAAAAATGTCTTTATCGGACTCGCCTGTTATTCGCCTCGCTTCGCTCATCTCATAATTTCAGACTCGTCCGATAAAGAATCACTTTACTGCCTTGGTACATAAATAACTATTATTACGTGCTAGTCATTACGTGTCAGTATCCGTAATGATCTATTTACTTATAGTAACCAAATAGTAGGTAATATGGAATTTACTAGTGTGAGAGTAGAAAAAAGCTATTTATGCTTTACGGTATTAATCATAGGCGTGTCTACAGGGGGGCAGGGAGGTCCATGGCCCATCCTAATCGGTCCACCCCAATTTCTAAAATATCAATCTATTAAAAGAATTTTATAATTTTCAAATTTTAACGTTATTTCAATGATACGAGGAAGCAGTTTTGTATTCTTAGAATGAATTGCGGGAAATTGAAGGGCGGCAATATGCAAAAGCAATGTTTCGGCAGACACGGTTTTTTCATCAAAAAATTCCGATTTGATATTTGCCCCCCCCC
>CAJUYH010001552.1:0-47969 GCA_910591685.1 Galerucella tenella
TCAACTGAAGTTAGGGAAGTTTGAATTTCACTGTGTGATTAACAAAATATTTGTTGCTCAAGAGCGGTAGGAAGTTGAGAAGAAGTTAGTGTAGTGGAGATAACAAAAAATGAATGGACAGTGGTAAATTTTTTTGCTAAACTGCAAAATACCTTAAGACGGCTTAGTAATATAAACTTTCGATTTTCAAGATACACGGTATCAAAATTGAAAAATGAAAATACTTCTCATATTAAATTCAAAAATGTGAAACTAATAAGAAAGATCGGAAGTTTTGGGATGAAAATGTAATTCTCCGCGTAGATTTCGCAAGTGGCCATATTCTAATCCTTCCGCGACTTTTTGCGAAACTCGAACTGAGATGGCAGACGCGGGTAGAGTTTTGCGGAGCTCGGCACAAACCCCTGCTAATTTAATATACTTCACTTGATTATTGGAAGGAAGTTGAACACTCAGTATAACGGTTTGTTCACGAATATTTTGTTTAATTGTTTCGGACTTTTTCAATAATAGTAGTTAGCTATAAATTGGTGCAGAAAGGATGTAGCGGTAGATTTCCTGCTAGACGACTGCAGGGGGTTTAGGAATGCGACATTTGTGTTACAAGAATACAATTCTCCAATGAATGCAACTTATTTAATTCATTGTAATCAACTTGTTCCACAGAGCAGACATCAACAATTCATTTAGTTAGACAGATTGAGGAAAATCGATACGGAATTAGGAGACAAAGAGGAGACAAAGAGAAATAAGATTCGAACAGCATAACCAGACTTGGAAAAAAGGCCATTCAATGGTGCACAGACGGCTCAGGTACAGCGATAGAAGGGGATAGGATAGAAGTGTGGGTACATAAGAACCAACTTGGAAAACATCCAAATTATCTTCCAACTTTCAAGTGGAGATTCATGCCATGGGAAAGTGTGTTCCAGTTCAATATTATTAGACTATATAGAAGGGAAAGGGTTAGCATAATATCAGATAGTCAAGCAGCAATTGGAACATCGAGCTTTTGTGTAATCAGTATAAAAATGGTATGGGAATTCATACGGAAACTCGATGAACCAGGCGAGAGCAGCATCGTCAACTACAGGACACACTGGAAGAGAAGGAAATGGAATAGCTTATGAACTAGCAAAGAGAGGAACTTAAACACCTTTTTGGAAGCCAAAGCACTTTTGAGATATCAGCTCAAATGTAGAATTATAAGAAGATATCCAAAATTCTTTAAAACAGTTTGGAAATATAAACCTTCAAAGACTTGGATTCGATTCAAAAATGTAAAACTGATCAGGGAGATCGGAATTTTTATTAATTTTTTTTATGCAAACCTTCAGCAACTGCCACACACTGTAACATTTTTATTAATTGTGAAATAAAATTATACATACATGTGTGATGTGAATTATTTTTGAGAAAATCCAATATTGTCGTCTGATTCCTATTCCTTAGTTTTTTGGAAAATACGTGTTTACAATTTATCAAAACCTCCTATATTTTTGTGTAAGCATTCACATTCAAGGTAACTAATATATCCTTGAATGAATATACCCTGAGTTATATTGTTGATACATTGTGCAGCAGTGATAAAAACAAAATGATATTCATTCTCACAGGAGATTACAGATGTTCATTTAACAAGTGCTTGTACACTTTGGAATTATCCCGACATTGCTTGAGCATCATCGGTGCATATTCCAACGCAATTTTTCCACTCCATGTTTGCCTCAATAATAGAATCATTCGAAAAATCAAACGAAGCTAGCAATGCTGCTTTAAGTTCTATATGGTTTTGTAGGAAAGTAGTTTTTCTACTGCCGACATATGACAAAATCGGACATAGGCAATTGAATGAGCGTCTTCATTGCTATTATGTTGCTCCGTCAAGCTAAATATTTGACGTCATTCGGAGTAGATGCATTATTTCAATATAAAGATTTTGTTACTTCAGAAGCACTCTGTATAAACGAATACCTACATCCAATGCTTTTCTTGAAGCAAATCTATAATTGAAACATCGAGCTCGATTTCTAATTATGTAGTGGAGGAAGTCAAGTAATGAACATTTGACATTTCCATTGGCATGCTGATACGATTGGATCGAATTCAAATAACAAAATGGTAACTATTAACAATTACTTATTATTCATTTTATTCAAAATAGTCAGTTAACCTGTCGTCTAAAAAAAGAGAAATGTTATTTAGGCATTGCTTTCTTGAATTATTATTCAAAGTATCAAAGGTGTCTTAGATATATAGGAAATTATGCAACTATTTCCCTACCTGTTATTCTGTTTCAAAGCTCTTATTTTTGATGAATGATCAAGTATAGTTCTTTCTACGATCTAAGAAACTGACCTGACCTGAGATGGGATAATGACATGTAATGAAGCCATAAAAGTATTAATCGTGACAGGTTCGTATTTATTTTGTTTGCGAATAATAAATATTACCTAGAAATTCCAGGAGACTTTTGGGTCATTTACTGAGTACTTTTCTTATTTATTAGGTATAGTACGGCTTTGCACGGTAAATCCGAGTTTTATGGTTTTATTGCATCACTGACTGCGCACAATTATTTTTCTCTCTCTTTCAAGTAGTTTTTCTAATATTTTCCTTGTCATACTTGTGTAAATCGTATGTCGCGAATAGAATGTTCGCAATCTGTATATCCTCTGGAACATTGATCTGTGTAACTCTAAACATAATGCATATGAAAATAAAACTCTCAGTTTACCACACCACTACCTTTCTTACCCATAGAATTCACCCCAATGGCCATTCCTAACAATGAACGCGTTATGAATATTCCTCCCACATATTTTTAGGCCAATAACTAATGGTACGAAGAATGTAGAGTAGGAGCAGAGTACATAGTTTGTACAAATCTTCAAATCCAGATGTCATATACCGAATATCCAAAATTGTTCAAAAACCATTGTTGCTGAAAACTTTTGTGAAGAAACTAGCAGAGCAATTTTGTTAGGTATCGTTCACCCAACAAAATTTCAAAAGCAAGAAATTGAGCAGTCTCCTGATGTCAGACGAGCCGATAGCAATAGAAAGCAAAAATAATATTTACGAAATATCGTTACCAGATATTGTTCCCATTCAATGTATGCTTGACCAAAGATTGGACATAGAAAAACTGAACATCCCCGAAACCCTTGATCAACACGTCTACCATACTATATTTGTTTTGGTCTTTTTCCTTGCCATTTCCATGAAGAGAAGAAATTACCAATATCCTATTTGTACCGAAATTACCGCCCACCAAAGTCCAAGTTTCACAAGAGTTCCTTGGAAAAGACTCCGGAGACCAGGATCAATCCAAAGTAGGGGAAAAAAATTTGAATGTCACCAGACGAAAATGCTACATCGCCATTATTTTTATATAAATTTCTGTGTAACATGTGTTTCTTGTTCTTTTCACTTGTGTGATTACATTTGCAACATTCAGGAAATAAACGTTATAAAATAATCATTATTTCATTGCTATGGTTCATTTACGATAGGTTTGCAATTTTGACAATTGTTAGTAACAATTGCAGCCACTGAACAAAATGTAAATATCCAAAGTGTAAATGGAATAATTTTTTTTTTTATTTTTTTATTTAAAGAGAAACCGCATCAGCCATGTAGGCTATTAGCGGCCAATGTACATTTAGAAATTACAATTGGTCAATAATTTTCAAACACTTCAAATAATTTGAAATATTTTCTGTGGTGCACGTGCTGAACACTTCACTTAAATTATTCGGTATGTTGAACAATGTTCGTTCTTCACTATACATAGGGCACTCCACTAATATGTGCTTGACGGTTATCAACTCTTCACATAAGTCACATTCTGGTGGTGGATCCTTGGAGATCAGATGTCCGTGGGTAAGTCTAAATGGAATAATTAATCATATAAAGGGGGAAGTTACGGTCCAAAAGTTGGCTGCCATGTCCGGGGTTGCCAGACTTATGTTGTCAAAATCAGACAATCTTATCAGAATTTCTTGTGATGGTTTGTCGTTTTCATTCGCATTTTATAGTTTCTTATATACTGTGTAAATTATAATCGGTTATTTTCATAACTATTTAAAAGAGAGTATCGAACACTGCATGAGTCTTTATAAAGTGGTTGCAAGGAGATGGTAGCATCCCTAATAACATATTTTGAGAGATAACGGTGAACCGTTAATTCCTATTACTTCTGTGAAGTTTTGTGAAGCGTCGTTCGGCCATCTGCAATAGCGTGCAGGAAAGTATCACTTTCCGCACTAGTTAGGTAAACTACTATATTGGTTATTTTTTCTGAATTAAAGTTTTTAAGTAACATTTTCGTGTGTGTAAATTTTTTTTCTATATACAAATGAATCGATATTCTTCCATATTCATACAATCTATTAACAAAAATTCATTGAGTTGTGATAAAATAAAAGTTATATTTATGATACAAGTGCGTGAAGTTATACTTTTTCGCAACGAGTGCGCAAAAGAACTTCACGCACAAGTGTCGTACAAAACTTTATCTACGACCACATGAAGAAAAAAATGTTCTATTAATGGATTAAGAAACATGAAAATGAATTTTCTGAAAACAAATATATTCACAACGAATTCCAATTATTTAAATTTATATTTACAGTAAAATGAGGACAATTATTTAAATTACTAATTAAAACATTGAGTACTTTGTCTTTTTTGAAGTAATAGACATTATTTTTCTCTCTATGTCTGACACTTCTGTCAAAATTTCTGACAGCACAAAAGTTCATACAACAAGCCACTGAATTCAAGGCAACTAGATAATTACGTAGCTCAAATGATTGTTGAAATGGAAAACCCGTTTAAAAAGCATTGGTCACTTACGCACGCTTTTGGGTGTTACAATGAAAGTCCCATATAAAAACCATTGTTTATTTACGCACGCATTTTAACGTATGTACCTATAATGTATGATTTCAAACACTTTTTTTGGTTCGTAAATGCCTAATTTTGAAGGTGATCGTAGATAAACACTAATTTTGACGCTCAAGCCGACAGTTGATTATGTGGACCACTATCCTAATTTCTGACCCCATTAAATATAAGTTTTTAGTATAGAAATCGTTTTTTACTTTTTTTTCCAAAATAGACGTTGCTTCAAATCAATTCATGATTTTTCAAGCTAAAACTGTGTAATCATTTGATAGTTTTTCATTATTTAATGTAATCCACCAAATAATTCTGAATCAAAACTAAAATCCTCAGCGTCTTGAAAATTACCGTAATGGCATTAAATTTATGAATTGGTCATTCCATAATACAAAATCAGTTCTCACCTGAACACTGGTGGAGCTGCAATAAAAAAATTGTTCTGATCAAAAAAGTTGTCATCGAAAGATCTGCTATACATTCCAGGCCACATAGTTTTTTTATATTTTGTAAAAATGATCACGGAAATTTGGAAAAACACACACACAAACTACAACTTAAACCTACGCGACACTGACACTAAAATTTAATTTGACAACTGAATATTGTTATGTTAATGTCAAAAAACACAAGAGCCAAGATACTTTTGTGGATAAGTTCACAAAGCAGACTAGTATATAGAAGAGAAAGTTTATAGAACGAATGGCAGCTAGTGCCTTTCTTTAACCTGAAAGGAAAAAAAGATGTCAAAATTGTTCATCTCAGATGCTGTCATGCTACTTGTCGTTCATCGTTATTCCCATTTAAAATCGTTTGTGCTTTCTTATTACTGGTTACTTCATAAATTTTATCATTGCTTCACTCGTGCATTCCCTACAAAGTTGAGTTGAAAAAATCGATTCGCTCATTTTACATAAATATTCATGTACCTAGAAAATATTGGTGATCTGTCCCACTTCCTTAATATTGATACACAAAATGGATTCTTTGATCTATGGTTTATTTACGATTATTTTTTTCACTTGTCAAAATCTGACATTTTGGTGGTTTTAACCAATAGCAATACATTATTCTAGCCAATCATTCGGTATTATACTGATAATTCTGCTTCCTCATCGATAAAACCTTGTTTACATCGAAACGTCAAAATTTTACTTTGAATTTGTCATTATTGACAACTAAAAGTGCTTTGAAGTTTATTGAAAAATGAACACAAACCGATTGAGTGCCATCACCCAAGAGAATATTAAACATTCAGGCAATACAAAATTTTAAATTTATGAAAAAAATAATCTTCCCAAATACAACTCGCTCTTCAAATTTTATCACATAATTTTTTATTTTCATCACTCAAACTTGTTTATTTGAGGCAAAAACATTCAAACAAACCGTATTTAGATAAAATCCCTCGTCCTAACGGACTCGTGATTTTATCAATCGGTTTGTTTTCATATTCTTGCCAAATAAACAAGTTTTCGTGAAAAAGAAAAAATTATCGATAAAATTTGAAGCACTCGTGGTATTACCTTTGATAAAAAGACGATGACGTTGCAAAACAAAATATTGTGATGTTGCTGTTACCAAGTCAATCTAATGTTAGATTGACAGTTCTTCTTTTTCATTGTTCCGTGCCTCGTAGGGCGTAAGTCAAAAATATTTATTTGAAAATAAAAGGCTTGTATAATAGATTGATGTAATATAAATATTTATTCATGAAAAACTATGGATAAGATACAGGAAACAGTAACCAATCATTCTATATTCGAATTAACATTCAATTATTTTACATAGAAGAGGGTTGAATGACGAACAGACGAACTGTAGGTCCTTATACGCTGTGCCTTATACCTTAATCTGTGCTCTATATAGAACCATCTTCAAGAGCACTGCAAGGGTTTACGCTAAAAGGAATCAATCATCTTCATGCAAATTTAAATATTGTTTCTTTATAAAATATCTATTATAATAAAAATAGAATGAAAAATAATATATCGACTTCGGTAGCTGGCCACGTGTAGGTGTGCTATTAGGCTTTTTATATTATATAACTGTGATAATCCACCAAAGCTGATTGGAATAATGAAATTTAAAGTCAACATTTCTTTATGAACAGCTGGAATGACCTGCTCAAAGTATCTGCTCCTTCTGCTAATAGTTTGAAGATTGCATGACAATTACGTTAAGTCACTACCTGCCTGATTTTATATTGTATTTCAAAGTTTTACTTATGTTAATAATGAAAACAATAACTTGGGAATATACATTTTATTCCAAATAGGTAAACTGGTTGGTTATTATGATACAATTATTTAATCTAAACATTTATGTTCCTCTGGAATAATTCCACAATAATTTCACAACTACTTACTTTCCTTTTTGTGAGTGGGCCACTCAAAAGAAGTCCATCCTGTTATTTGGCAATCTTCATTGAATTAAAAAGAAATAGGCCGTATTTTGTTTTAATTTGTGTATTTTAAAATAACTGTACATAATTAATTTAATAATTAGTCACCTTTTAGTGATTTTTGAAAGGTGGAAATAATGCAAATTGGATAAAGATATACAAAAAATGAAACACAAGATTTCCACAACTCCACCACAAAAGCATCACTATTTTCATCGTCACTGTCAAAATTAATAATAGTGGAGGCACATCCTGTCTATTGAATACTACTTCTCTATCCCACCAATATTGTATAATTTTTTTTAGTGTGCTCTACTGTCTTTGACCAAAAATATCAAGAGTCACATTTTCTAAAGACTTTTTCGATGCACCTAATGCTTGCTCTGTTGAAGAACCATCAGTTCCCACATGATCTTTATAAAATTTTTTAACTATGCCCCAAATATGTTCAATGGGTTGAACATACAGTGGTAAGGGAAGTTTAAGCACTTTGTGGCCATATTTTCCAGATAATATGTCAGCTTCATATACTGTTGGTGGTTTATTCCTACAAAAATGTATATTTAAACAAAATAAGTTGCCTTGGTATTACCATAATATATTGAATAATGTTCATATCAAGTTACAGTTCAACTAAATTCAATAATTGGGGTTTGAAGAAAGTATTTACAAAAGGAATATCCTTTTGTATTAACCAGTTTTGTATATCAGCCTTTTTGGTAGCTGTTGTTGGTACTTTATTGATCACTGTACTGTGATAATTTGCATTATCCATTACAATTGTGGCAGGTTCTTCCAAGTTCACTAAAAGTTTTCAAGGTTATGTGTTCCTCTGAAAAAATATTGTGTTAGTTAATTGTGAATGAAATAAAACAGAAAATTCAATATACCCACTGTTTCCATACATTTCTATATAACATTTCAGAAAGCATTTTGATCAAAGTTATCAATTTCAACAGTAGGTTTTAGGCGTTGTCTCTTCTTAGGTGGGCTTTTAGGCTGTTCACCTCTAATATTCTTGGCGGCAATACGGCTAACAGTGGTAACGCTAACTTGTAAAGCTTCTGCAACTCTCTACAATATAATTACTTCAATTTATGAAAGAATAATATATCAAGTTTAATTAACCTAACCTAACATTGAAAACATTGAACCATTTACATTTAAATATGTAAGAATAATATTAATAATACTATTACTTACGTCTCTTACAGCAGTAAGCGGGCCCCCATTTCGGCCTTCTCGTTGAAAATAGCTCAACAAAGATGTTACCATCTCTTGACATTTATTGTTCAGTTGCTTCGGCATTTTATTAACTACACACTGCAGATTTGCCTAAATAATTAGTAATGAAAATAACTGTTTTTTTAATATTAAAGAAGCAATGAATTTAAAAGCACCAAAAAAACTTGTAAACATTAGACGATGATCGAATCATCGAATGTCAATAAACGTCAAAACATGCTGGGGAATTTTACCAGTCGATCTGACAACGTCTTGAAGTTTTGCCAACCCGTTAGCTGTAGGGAGGATAAGTTGTATTTAAGGTTGGTAAATTAATATTTATTCTGATAAGCAGGAAAGTAACTAGAAATGACGTCATCGTCTTTTTATCGTGAATAAACCATACCAAAAAAAGCTCATAGTATTATTACTTTATTAAAGATACGAGTACTGGCACAAGTACACACATAATTAACTCAACCTCTCCATTAATTAACAGAAGAGTTCACAATTCATTCGGCAGAATTATATGCAGTGGCTAAGGCACCAATATACTCTATAAAAAGTCCAACCCAAAAAATTCTTATAATAACAGATTCCTCCAATGTAATAGATAATATAAAGCAGTGGTACCCAACCAACCCTCTAGTGTTACAGATCAAAGAGCATCTACAAAAGCTTCACACTCTAAGTAAAACAATAGAATTCATTTGGGTACCCTCTCATATGGGTATACCTGGAAATCAACGAGCTGACGAAATCGCCAAAGAATATTCTGCAAACGTCTCCAAGTCAACTACATTACACCCGGTGCCAACAACGGATGTGAAAGCGAAGCTCAAGGTGACAATCCGCGATTTTTGGCAATGCAAATGGACAGCTTCACAAACCAAATTAAGAGCAGTCAAAAAAACGACACTACCATGGACATGTCTACCATCTTCGAGGAAATTACAAACCATTCTTACTCGGTTAAGAATAGGTCACACAAGATGCACCCATGAGTACCTACTAAACGGAAACAATCCAAGTTATGAAGTGTGCAACGTACAGTTCAGTGTCCAGCATTTTCTAGTGGAGTGTCCTAAATACAACAATGAAAGACAAACATTAACCTCTCAGTGCAACTTGTTAAATATTCTAGGTGAAAAGTGCATAATTGAAAATGTTATCAAGTTTCTAAGAGTTACAAATATGTATTCTCAAATTTAATTTAAGACACAAATATGTATTCCCAACTTCATGTTAAAATAAAATAAATTTTGAATTAAGAAAAAAAAAAGAAGAAAAAAAAAATCCATGTTAATAATCAATACTGTACCACTGCTAATAACCCTTAGTGGTTGATGCAGTTGAGAATAAATAAAAAAAAACTGTCTATCTAATGTCATATCCTCAAAAGATGGAATATGTAGTAATACTATAAGTACTTCAAAATAATCAGGTTATACATCGATAACTTGTTGCATAATCAGAAAGAGTGTCATATGGTTTTAAATGAAACTAACTGTTTTTAAATGACTCCACAATATATTGACAATATATTGTGGAGTCATTTAAAAACAGTTAGTTTCATTTAAAACCATATGATGAGTAGATTCCACGAAGTGAGGGTTTATACAGTTAACTCAAGAAAGAGTGTCAGTTTGACAGTCTAAATAATCCGACCGCGAAGCGGTAGGATTATTTTCTGTCAAACTGACACGATTTGTAATCATGCAGGAAGTTGGAGGTGAATAACCGTATTTATTTTTGAACGACGTATTGTATTTGATACGATTATTTGTTGAGTAAATATGAACAATTTATTAATTGGAGAGTTATTGGAACATTTATAAGGTCAAGCAGTGATAGTGCTGTCCTTATAGTGACATATACGCATGCGCATTTGATGTTTTGAATAAGGTTTGAATAAGGTTAGTGCTTGTCCTTATTTGTGCGCGATTACTGCAGTGCACTATCCCGACTTTATTTCATGTTTCATATTTATGTGTCACAATGTGTAGGTGATCTGTGTCATATGTGACACCTACCTTAATATAATGTCATTATAGAGTTTCATGTTTCAATAACTCCAAATTTTAAGACTGCTTTGAGGTCGAGCACTATTTATTTAAGGTCATCACAATTACTGCAAGGCAGTAATTTCTTGTTTCCAATAACTTTCTATTAAGATACACATAGGTACAACGGAAATTACAATCCAAATCGACTCATTTTTATAAACGTCAGAATTTGATATGGTTACTATGGAAATTAATATATTGTAAAATTTTCGATTGGTAGAGCTACTCTATGTATAATCAGGTATTATCGAAATTATACGAGGTAACTTAACTTATTTGATCGTTCTGATTGGTTGAAAATAATACGAAAAAAATTAATTATTCAAATCTGCAAAAATTAACGGACAATTTAAGAATGCAATCGTTCGCTAAACATTGTGCTTGGTCACTGTACCCACATATTTTTTATGGAAGAACCCGAAGCACATTACGTTAAAATTATACATTGACATCCAACGAATGACAGATGCAACCCCAAATTTTTTAAATGAGAATTATAAGCTTGTAATATATCGTTTGAAAGGTCTCTTCATTCTTCATCCGAAAATCGTTCTCAATTTATTTAACTTTGAGAAATAAGAAGGAGAATAAAATAAATATACCCAAAAGTTATAAAAATATACGCAAAACTCGTATATGTCTGGATGATAAGAAACAGCAAAAATCATAGCAACGTCGTTTTAGGATGGATTCCATTCAGAAAAAACTTCTCGTGGTAACGTTAGTAGTTGGTTTGAAGCGCCTTAGCGAAGTTTTTTGTAATTATACATAATTTATCAATATTATAATTATAGTTTGAAATTCGTTAACTCCAATTCTGAAGCATGATTAGATTAACGGAAATTCATGAAATATATCCAAGAAAAAATAAGTGAAATAGAGAAGCAGTTTCGCGAGTCCGTTCATGTAAGGCAGATCCACCGGCTGCCAATTCAATGAGTGATGAAATCAAATTAGATGTGATGCTTGGGTTTGAGGAAAATCTACATACATCGAACAGATAGGCATTCACTTCATTCAAAGTTAGCCATGCATCGATATATTAAAAGAAAAGAAAATGTATCCCTATATGAAATGATACCTAAAATTTTCATGAGAGAAATTATATTTGTCATCGAATGAAGAACACATTGGATAAATATTATCCAATTAGAAGACATTATGTTTTCACTCCAACGTTCATATTAATCAGCGAAATTGCCGATACTGGTCAACGGAAAATTCTTAATGGATGGGGAAAAATCATACCCAATATTTCAAAAAGGATTATTGGAAAACATATCATTGGTCCCTTTTTCAATAAGGGTAATTTGAATGGTGATCATTATTTTGTTCTACCTTGAAATACTGTCATTCCAAGTTTGGCAAATTTAATCGGTATAATGGCCAGCGCGATCACCTGATCTAACATCATTAGATTTCTTATTATGGGGATATGTGAACCTTCTAATTGAAATGACTCGAAAGAATGAATATCGCTTCAGATTAGATAGATCACGCCTGATATGTTAAATAATGTTAAAAGTTTTATTTGAGATTGGGTTGTTGCCAACATTTTGAGCATCTACTTCTTGGGAAATTCATAGTTTATTTAAATAATTCACATCCAATTACATTCCATCGCATTACATTTGAGTTATTGATTGAAGAATGTCAATTTATAATTTCAATTTGGAGTGTTTCAGGATTTTTTTTAATATGTTCAGTAACCGATGGATTTATTCCGTTTGGCTTTTACACGCTGTATGTATGGGCATGAAGCAAATGTTCTATTGTCGTTGATATTCTAGCTATTTGATTTCAATGAACTTGTTCGTTTTCCTTCGCTCAATGGATGTGCACCTTCAAAGGCTGATTGCTGGGGACTAGTTATAATTACTAATGATTTGACTATGACTTAGGCTGTAAGCTTTTTCTTAAATTGTTGTGATGAGTATTAGACTTCGTTTCACATAAGAAGAAGCCATATGAAGTCTACCAATTGTCTTGCGCTGATATCAAAATCCAACTTGTTTATCTATGTCGCCTCGTAACGACCGTTTTATGCTATTTGCGTTGAAAACAAACATCGCCAATCGTTAATTGGAAGTATAAATATTCCAACGATACCAAGTATTTTCATATACCAGTGTGTATTGTATCTGAAAATATCTCGAAAAGCTTAAAATGAGTCCCAAATTATTTCCAATTCAAACTATACATAATATATCTTCTGTAATTTCCTTGTGGCATTACTTATTCTTTTTTCTTATTCTTTCTGGAATCAAACCACAATAATGTTTTTCATTTTTTATTTCGACGTTTTGGTAGCGTTCCAGCTACCGTTGTCAAGATTAACTAGTGATAATAAACAAAGTTGACTATGATTCAAGAGTAATGGATTTATTATTAAATGGCCCTTATACTAAGCTACCAAATTATCCTACCAAATCAATTGAAAACAAAATTTATAAGACACTCTTCAAATTCAAGAACGAATTTGCTAACCGTGAAAGAACAATGTTAACACCTAAATACAGTGAACCACCACATTTTTATGGTTTGCCAAAAATTCATGAACAAAACATACCATTACGACCAATTTGTAGCACTATTAATTCCCCATGAAGAAACTATCAAATTATATATTAAAAATCATTGAACCCCTCGCAGGACAGACAGATTCATACATCAAAAATAGCAATCATTTTTTAGAAAAACTATCAGATTTAAAGTTCAACAAAAGCCATTATTTGGTCAGTTTTGATGTAGTTAGTCTCTTCACAAATGTACCGGTACAGAAAACAATAGAACTTGTCAAATCAAAATTAGAAATAGATCAGACCCTTACAGAAAGGACCAAATTGAGCGTAGCAGCAATAATAAAATTATTAAAATTATGTATAACAAAAACATATTTTCAGTTCAACAATGATTTTTATGAACAGAATTTTGGTCTTGCCATAGGCTCTTGCCTCTCACCAATTCAATCAAATATTTTCATGGAACATTTTGAAGCCAAAATAGTGAATAATCAAAAATTAAAACCAATTGTTTGGTGGAGATATGTAGACGACATTTTTGCAATATGGCCTTATGACTTAGTATCTCTAAGTGATTTTTTAATAAATATAAATGAAGGAGAAAAATCTATGAAATTTGAAATTGAAATTGAAAATAACAATTTTTTACCATTTTTGGATATTCTTATCAATAAAACACCTACAGGGTATGAAACAAGTGTTTATCGGAAGCCAACACACACTAATAGGTATTTGAATTTTGAATCAAATCATGCTATAAGCGTTAAAAAAGGGGTAGTTAAATCTTTATACGATAGGGCCAGAATCATTTGTTCTAATGATAATCATTTCACAAAGGAGAAAACTCTACTGAAAAATGTTTTAAATGCCAATAACTACCCGGCAAAATTTGTAAATAAAGAAATCAAGAATATAGAGAAAGGCTCATTGTCAATACCCCATAAGAATAACAATAATATTAATAATTCAGCTAACATAATTGTTAAAAGCTTGACAATACCGTATGTTAGGGGTTTGTCAGAAAGAATTAAGAAAATTGGTAATCAATTTAACATTCGAATTAGCTTTAAATAGAACAATACTTTGAGATCTATCTTAACAAAAACGAAACCAAAAAATGAAGAACAATCTTCAAAAAATTGCATATATCAGATATCTTGTGAATGCGACAAATTCTATTTAGGTGAAACATCTAGACCATTGAAAGTCGGAATAAGTGAACATAAAAAATATATTAAAGATAGGGAGTTCTTTAAGTCAGGTATTTGTAAACATGCTTGGGAAGAGGGGCATAAAATTCAATGGGATTCGACAAAAATGATATTGAAAGAGCCCAATAATAAAAGACGAAAAATCAAAGAAAGTGCTTTGATACAACTAAATGCAGATAAATGTGTAGCTAGTATTTCAGCCAAATGTGGTCAAATTTGGTGACCAATGTTAGAAAGAGAAATTTCCAATAGTCAATTACCTGCGTTATCAGGATAGCATCATAAGTTTTTATCCAGGTTTTCTTATGATTTATCATTGGAATAGTTGTTAATCGATACACACTTTTTTTTTTATTCTGTTATTTAACGTCGGTCTATTTCTGCGACTGAGGCTAATCACCGACGCCGGGAGCACTCTACCCCTAACCGGAAATTTTGGCGAACCCACTAGTGTTCCAACCAGTGGTAGCGTTCTTTAACGAGCCCAACATCCATGGACTCGGGACCTCGGTTTTACGTCTCCTCCGAAAGACGGCATATCCACATTATACCTCGTGCTCATTGGTATAATGCCTGCGAGCTGTGATATGCTAGTCGGCTGCAGGCTGTACGGGCCCTATACGATGGTTTTCCCTGACATGGTTGTCACCCATCCAAGTACTAACCATGTCCGACCTTGCTTGACTGTAATTATCGCATTGAACGCGTTCCACTACAGTGCTGGGTCGTCGCCCGATACACACTTCAATACACAAAATCACCAAACTGAGTCATACATATTTTGAAAACAAAAATGATCATACACAAAAAAGTAACAATAAACGCGTTTTATTAACAACATTTCCAAAATAAGCTAAAAAAAAGGGCTATCCCAATAAAACCCGTTCCTGGAACGTGCACTTCACTGGATTCCATTTCTAGTAGACTAGAATGTCATAAAATAAAATATTTTATTTCACATTTTACCAGAGGTGTGATCTACTATGTGTGATCTACTATGAATGGACCTTAATAAAATTTGACAACAAAGTTTTGTAGTCTTAAACTTCAAAATATTATTGATTGTCTAGTTGTCATATTTTTTCGTTGCGTCAGATAGGGACCAAAAATTATTTTATCAATTTTATTACTAGTTAATCTTGACAACGGTAGCTGGAACGCTACCGAAACGTCGAAATGAAAAATAAAAAACATTATTGTGGTTTGATTCCCGAAAGAATAAGAAAAAAGTATACATAATATGATGAATATATTTTCAATATTGTAAAATTGTGTAAGCCTACAAAATGTGAAAATGTTACGCTACTGATTGGAGGTCGAATGTCAATTTTACAATATAGCGCTGGTTTTGACAACAAGTTCGCGCAATCGACTGCAACCTCAAGTGGGTTCTTACGTGAAGCAGAGTCTACTTAACGAGAGTCGTTTAGGCGATCATATGAAAGCTTGAATATCGAGAGTATTTGATTACAATATTAATGTTATTTTGATGGAAGTAATGGTTCTTGAAGATCGTTTTACTATGACAATATTTCTCCTTGGTACTCAAGATTCAGGTAACTTATATGTCCTGTTTAGAAAATTTGAAAATGTACTTATTCAATATTTCACACAATGTGTGAACCACGAAAATCCACTACGTTCTTTCGCTTTTCCCAATATGCAGTCCAGTCTCTATAATACACCATAAAAAGGATCAACTTCCATACAGTCGCCAAAGTACATCCAGACATTTCAATCGACCCTATCAATTTACTAGGATTTTCCAGGCGTTTTCGTCGAATGAGAAGATAAATGAGAGGCCGAGTTTTCCAGACATGCAAAAGCCATTTATAAAATTTTGATATGAAACTAAATATGACAGATCGTAAGGTCCATTTTATTTAAAAAATGAGCAGCGCCAGCTAGGTACATACCCGTCACGATGTCCGTGAAAATAATTTTTCTTAATATTACAGAAAAGCGTATCTACGTAATTCTCTTTAGGGAGGAGACAATATTTAATCGCTTATATGTCTCCCATTTAAGGAGCTAGAGACGTTCTGATGTAAGTATTAATATGAATGAGCACCATATACTAAGAAATAATTCTCACATATTATGTCTTGAGTATGGAAATAGTTGGCACGATTTTCATGAACATGGGTCTGTAATTTGGTCGATTTTATGGCCGAATTGACACTATTTCAAGATTTTCAGTTCTTCTGGAAGTACATTGAACGTTCATATCAAAAATAGATCACTGTATATATTCTTCTATTTCGAGAGTCTTCAAGAAATACTGAAGCATTCCCTTAGCCACCACCTCACTTCATTTCTATCCAGGACTCTTTTTGCTATTCGCTATACCCCCTTGACCTTCACGGAAGACGGTTGACAGATTTTGAGTTTAGTAGAAGAAGAATATCTGGACAACTTATGACAACAAAATAAGAGTTGCTCATATTATCAATCAATTCACTCCAATGCTACCCAAATTAACCAACCAATCCGAAATTGTGGCATTGCCGATGGGAAACATCACATTGAAAATATTCAAAAGATTTTCAAAATAAACACATATTGTTGATCTAATTGAGATAACAAAGTTTACAGAAAAATGGAAAGAATGAGGTAAAAAGAAGATGGGAAAGTAATTGAAACTATATCATTTTCATTCCTTTTTTACATAATTTCAAAATCAGTAGACGTCACAACACGTCAGCAGCCTATGAAAATGCTGAAACAGTGAAAAATATATTATGTTAAATCGTTGACTGCTAGTGAAATTGATAGGGTCTGCTTAATCTTTCTCAAAAGCTGAACTATCCCGATTCGCTTAAAAGCTGACAAAACATTAAAATATCATGATCTGGGAACGTCTTAAGTTTCCAACCGAAATTATTCACCATTACCCTGAAGACAGTGGAATTGAGGAGAGGACATTCCATTCAGAAGCCATCTTCACCAATAGCCAAGCGGCACTTGATGCACTTGGAGCACTTGATAACATAAAGGCCAATTATGCACTAGTATGATATGGCATGAGTGCCTTGAATGCACTTGGTGGTCACGATACCAGGACACCAGAGCACGAGGGTGGTGAAGACAACGTATTGGCGGATGAAACGGCCAGATATTGGACCGGAAACCTTCTGCAGCGTCGCAAATTTGACAATAAATATGGCCGGGGAGTGGGTGGGACAGAAATCTCTAAAATGGTGGGTAATCGCACCAGGACAAAGACAGGCCAAACAGTTTATCAGAGGACATTCACCAACTTCACTGCAGAACTAATAAGCAAATACGGAAAAAATGTCAAAGCTGTAGTTGGTATGTAAACATCTGTTACCTAGAGGAGGAAACTGTTGAGTACATTCTATGTCAGTGTGATTGCCTGGCAAATGTGCGGTTTATTGTACTAGGTTATGAAATGCCACCGGCAAGAAATTACATGGGAGATTCAATCTCGAAGATGATTGACTTCTCAAAAATAGTCGAGGTCAGACTTAAGAATATAATTTAGATTCAAAGGACCACAGTAAATCTAAAAAGGTCGCAGTGGTATGGGCCGAGTAGCCTTAAAACTATTTATTTACGGTTAATGAACTGGGTGATTAGTATGCTAATTTCTCCTGTCCAAATTTGCAAGAGTATGAAGACAAGCTCAAAAAAAATCGTCATGTGTATTAGGCGAACTCACTGGAACTTCACTAATACTTCTTCACATATTTCTCAAATTTCACATCATAGGTCACTGGCTCTCTAGACAAAAATTATCAATATCACGATATACAGCTACTTAAAAGACCCTTTTAGCTGGTCATAAGTTTTTACACGTATCCGTATCCGTATTGGAGTTACGTTGACGTGAAGAAATTGTCAAGAAAGACTTTTTAGCTGAAAACGTATCGCTTCGTTCTATTTCTAATTGTATAACCTCAAAGTTTTTTTATTTCATATATTTCTGTAAAACGGGGGGCGATATTAAATAATCCATTGCTGCTAGACGAGGAAGATGCACAAATAGCACGGAATAGCACAAATAGCACGGAATACTGACTTTGGTCGGGATACGGATACGTTCAGGTATACGGAGTGGGGTACGTAACAATACGTTCAACGCATCGTATCGGCTGAGACGTAACGGGTCTTCACATGCGCAGTTCGTTACGTATACGGATACGTGAGAAATTGAAGACAAGCTAAAAGTCTCTATCAACGTAAAACCAAATACCTTACCAGTTGAAGCTGTCAGGCTGTCAGTATCTCTGTTCAATGTTAGTATCATTCGTGATAATTGGAATAATAATGAGTAAACGTCCTCGTGTAAGTGGCAATATAACTGCTAAACAAGTTCGTTGGAATGAAACAATATATGAAAGAAATGAGACCCTCGCAACATGTCCTTGTAATTGAAATATCACACTGTACACACAGTTTGCTCACTTTATTCACCTTTTTCCCTACTCATCCAAAGGGGTTACGATTTTTATTCCAGCTTTGGGACTGACTTCTTCTGCACTGTAGAGGTGAGAACATTATGTTGTTAAGATGAACTACGTTCCATTTGAAATTGTACGCCTATGATTTTGTTAGAACGGTTTGCCGTGGAAATCATTTTTCTTGATATCGTTGACGGTTAAATATTGACTTTCATGCGAAATTACCAGATGAAATGTGCCTGGAAAATGTGTTGCTCCAAGCCCAAGAGTAGATTCTAAATTTTCCAGCTGTACACTTGTGTGATTGATTGAATTTCTCCAAGCGTTTAGTATACCAAAAATGCTTAGATTCACTTTATTTCATGGAAATGCTTTATATATCTCAGATTGTTTGTGATAACTAAATGTTTATATATAATAGTATATTACGTAACGTGTGTGGTAAGGAGCATTTTACGCACGAATGGAAAAGTTACGCACGATGCCGCTTAGCGGCGAGTGCGTAATTCCGTGAGTGCGTAAAATGCTCTACAACACGAGTAACATACTATACTTTACCTACGACCTAATTGTACTTGTATTTTTTATGAGAAGCATGAATAAATTGGAGGTGCTTGGTAAAATCCATCTCTATTACTCTATAACCAATGGAAGGAGCACATTAAAGAACTAACGTTTAATCATTGTTAATATATTGTTGATAATCGAAAGTCCATTTTTCAATTATAATCAATACATATACATAGCCCTTTGGACTTTTCATAGTTAAACGTGGCCATATCTAATGTTTCCAAATAGTAAATTTTGAATAAAATGGATACGTCTATTGACAGTTGCTAAGATGTTGCTAGGGAAGCCGTGCGATTTACTTTACAGCTGTGCGTTTTTTTACAGTGCGTAATAGACGTCATTACATTGATACCGACTGTGTGTTATTGACTGATTACAGGGGGGTCGTTCGATGTTCGATGTACTTTCTCATGAAAAAAATGATAAACCACACAAATGTTTCGAATTTTCGATTATTCACTATTTGGGCTTCAAAATTAGCAAAAAATGATAATGAATACACCACAGAGAACATACAGGTATCTATACAGTGCTATTCAAAAGTGCCCTCCCCCCATTGTATCTTTTGAACAGCTACACTTACAATAATAAAATTTGGAGGGTGAAGACAAAGTGTTGTAAACTTCTTCACGAATGGTAACAGGTGACGTATTAGTAATAGATGACGTCACAGTGCCACTCTGGCCAATAATCTCAAATGGGACCTTATGGCAAGTGATATCTCGTTTGAAAGGCATTGACATTGGCTACATAGCCATATTAGTTTTGTTTGGGCTTGAACTAACTTTGACGGATGAATTAAATAAATACAAAAATTATTATTCCACATTTAAATATCTTTCAGTCCGCCTCTGGTAAGTTGTCAAAAAATTGATGTCTTTAATTTAATAGTATTTGTTGCTTTGTTTCTCTAAATAGCTCGAATATTCAATTTTATTATTATTTAACGAGACGTATGAGAGTTTACATAGGCAAAATGGTACGTAATTCAAGCCGACAAAGTAGCAGCTATCTTAATAATAGGTGAATCTAGAAAAAATCTCCATGAAGCGGAACGTTAATTTAATGAGAGATACCCAGATCGCCCTATCTCGAGAACTTATTTAAGGAAGCTTCTTCACAAGTAGTATGAAGCAACAGGTAGTGTTCAAAATGCCAAACGATCTGGTCGACCAACATTTAGTGATGATAAAAAAATTGATATAGTTGCTGAAATGGTAGTAAACCATACTTCCTCTTCAACTGAAGTTGCGTCTATCTGTGAAGTAAGTAAAAGTACAGTACAGAGAGTGTTGGCTAAAAATAAATTTCATCCATACAAGTTAAAAATGGTGCACCACCTTTCGGATGACGACCCCGACAGAAGACTCGAATTCTGTGAATGTATGACAAATAAAATTAGTCAAAACCCACATTACAAAAAAAAAACAATTTGTTTTAGTGACGTAAGTACTTTTTGCCTCAATGAAAATGTGAATACACAAAATGTAAGGTATTGGAGTGACACAAATCCTCAGACCTTTCGTGAACAACATACCCAATTTCCAGAAAAAGTCAATGTTTGGGCAGGTATTTTGGGAAGCCACTTAGTTGGTCCTGTCTTCCTAAATTCAAATTTAAGAAGTGAAGTGTATCTGGAGATGTTACAAAATGCAATTGAGATGTTTATTCTTGAAATTCTGGAAGATAGTCCAAATGAATTCGGCCATCTTGAAATAACATTTCAACAAAATGGTGCTCCTGCACATTATTATGGTGCAGTAAGACGTTACCTGGATGAAGAATATCGAGGTAGATGGATCGGCCGGCGAGGTCCTATAGAATGGCCACCTCGGTCACCAGATCTGACACCATTAGATTTTGTTCTATGGGGGTACTTGAAATCCAAGGTTTATACTACGGCACCAGATAGCATTGGCGTTTTGGAAGAAATAATTATTGAAGAATGCAATTTCAGCTGACACATTCGAATGAGTACGACAAGAGTTTACTAATATTATGTATTACTGTCAGAAAGTGGACGGAGCACATTTCGAACTCTTGCTATAGGAATCCATTTTTGATATTTGATTAATTAAATTTAAAAAAAATAATTTCAATAATTTTGGTATTCATTTTTCATCCTTAAAAATTAGTTTAAACCCAAACAAAATTTATATGGCTATGTAGCCAATGTCAATGCCTTTCAAACGAGATATCACTAGCCATGAGTTCCTATTTAAAATTATTGGCCAGAGTGGCACTGTGACGTCATCTATTACTATAACGTAACCTGTTACCATTCGTAGAGAAGTTCACAACACTTTATTCTCACCCTCCAAATTTTATTAATGTAAGTGTGGCCGTTCAAAAGATACGAGGGGAAAGGGACTTTTGAATAGCACTGTATAAGTACTCTGTTAGATCAGGTTTTCTGAAACATACGAGTATTACGAGAATGAATGCAACATTAAAAAAAATTGAAAATAGTGAAAACATCTAATATTGTTTCTAGCCATGGAGCAGAGCTTTCATTGCAGTTTTTTCAAATTTAATATTTCGCAGGAAAAAATGAAAGAAGTCGATAATTAATAATTTGTATACCTATTTGTATACTGACGAGCAAAAAGTTTACTTTTACGAAGCAAGCAATTTCAAAAGCAATAGGGGCATGCCTTTAATAGAAGGCGCTGAGCCATTCATTTTTCGAAAATTGTTATCTGTCACTTGGTTTATTTAAGGTGAAAATTACATTACAATTTCCACGGAACTGAAACAATGAAATTTGATGCCGTGTACTTGGATGCATTTCTGGGGTACCACTTCTCATTCGAAAACAAAATGGCATACAAATCCAAGTAATACTAAGGGTTGATGAACACAAATCACTTATGTGAAGAGAGTTTAGATTTTTTTTATCTCAGTAGATGTCAAGGGCATTGGTGGCACACATTTTGCGGAGATACTTCATTTGTTTATAATTTTCCAAATATGATGTTGAAGCTATAATTATTACGAGCACATTAAACATCAATACATTCGAACATGTGTCATGGGCGACTAGTCCACTATATCACCCGTTGATACCAGATAAGCTTGTATTTGAAAGAATCTTTCCAGCCTGCAGACTCTACGGCCACCATACCACGGAACCATATACTTTCATAGGTATACAGCCATATGATCATTTTTGGTTGTTGCCACATAATGCTTCCGCACAGGTTAAGGGTTATTGTTTCTTTCTGTACTATTTTCTGTTAGTGTTGATTCCACGTCAACTTGCGGTCAAATATTTTGCTTCTTGTGCAATTAAAACTTTTACTTCGCTAAGAGCTAGTTATTTCCATTTTCTCGATATTTTCTGGGTAGCTATTCTTGAAAATCATACGATCCGGTGTTTCTCTCGTACGATGGGGTCTATCCCGTGCGATCTATCGACTCCCACGGTCGAAATCGACCAATTCTTGAACCTACATGTGAACGTCCAAAATTTTTGCGTTGTTGCCAGCATTATTTGATACAAAGATCTACTTTTCAGTTATTTTTTTGTTTTTTGTTTTTGTTATGTTAGGTATATCACCAATAATAAATGAGGTAATCTATTTAGTGAATCAATTAGTATTAAAATTGAATAAAAATGAGTCGTGTTCCACTCCTTACAAAAGATGTACCCCCACAAACGGCATGCTTCCAAGCGATGGTCATATGGAAACCTGGAGCCTATAATTTTCATGAGATTAATTATATCGGATCACGGGTCAAGAATATAACGTCGATCGCTTCATATGATCATTCGACATAAATCTATGCCGCTCATTGTTCAAGAATAGACGTCCTGAAAGGAAATTACTATTATGGATTTGGGACAATTTAGTGTCACCACTTAAATATATTTGGGGCAGTTTGGGTTTGCTCAAAGACTATTCTTGTGAATTTTTTCTTTTGTAATAATCGTCGGCGTACTCTAAGCAATGAATGTTAGTTGTTTCAGTATTTCGTCTAGAATATTCGACAGAAGAGGTGATAACATCCGTCCAAACCCTTTTCTCCCAGCTGGCGTTTATCCGCTAACATAGAAAGGAAGGGAACTCCTAAATTCAGATAACTGTGGTCGTTCCCTTTTTTTTGTGATCATTTTTTGATATTCTCCAAGATCTCTCTCGTTTGTTGGGAGGAGAAATATTGCTCTGAACTTTATCCACGCTGTCCATAAAAAACATGATATTGGCAGGTTAGTCATCGTTAACGAAAGTCATGCAAAGTAGTAACAAAAAATATATCTAAGTTAACGACAAGAGTGAAAGACCGATAGTATTTTGTTAATGGTCCACTCACCATGAAAAACGCGAAACGCATCCAGATATGTTGTCTTGTCACATGCCGACATTGTTTCGAATCAAAATATTGATATAGCCAATTTATGTCTACTGCTTGTAGACAAAATGTTTCTAGCACAAGCAGAAAATTATACATGTTATATTATTTCAGCTTCTGCAAAGCCTCTTCAACGCGCAGCCAGGAGGTTAGGTATCTGGGTACAACTCTGGATGCAAAATTAAACTAGAGCTCACATCTTCATGACAAAAGCAATGAAGGGAAAATGGCCCCAATGGCTGCCTGAGTGGCGATAAGAAACGCATGGGAACTACATTTACTTGAAATAAGAAGTTACAACATGCTGGCAATAATTAACGACAACCAACCATACCGTATTCAGCTAAACTGGGATGTGCTGGAAGTATGCAGTCAGGAAGGAACAGTGGTGTGTTTCACAGACGGATCTAGCTCAGACATTGGAACAGGAGCTGGAGACCATGGTACAAAACCCAGGTGCAACATCCACACATCGTTGGGTATTTTGCATCTGTATTATGGGCAGAAATTTACGATATAGCTATGCTTTTGCAATCAAATATCGAAAGGAGCACTGACATCTCTGGTATATCTAGACTGGTCCGGGATGCCTGCAAAAACTATTAACTCTGGCTAACCATAAAAGATTAACTTTTAAGAGGGTTCCAGAATACAAAGGTATTGCAGGAAATAAAAAGGCGAAGCTAGAGTCCAGAACTACATTTAGGTACAGGATCTTAACCAGTATTTGGGAAATCAGAAAATGCTGCATGTGGTTGTACTTCTTGGTGGACTCAAACTAAACATCAGTTGTACTGGAGATACGTGCCAAAACAGAAACACAGCAAAAGTCCCGGTCAAAAAACGTTCGGATACGCTGACTAATGAAATATTAAACCTCAGTAGGGGCCAGATCAAAAAAGTAACGGATGTACTCACCAGCCACACTAAGGAAATACATGCATATACAGAGAGAAACATATATATCGGTTGCGCATGGGAGAGGAAAAAGAGCCTCTCACATTATATTCGATCGTGAAGCATCATCTTATTGGAGATATATACTGCTAGAAGTGAAGTATCCAAGGAAGGATTTTCCTAAGGAGAACCTAGTGAAAAGAATGTTGATCCTGGTCTCTTCACATAAATGGCACAACAAAGAGCACAAAAAGCCCAAAGGCTTAATCTTGTTTACTTAAGATCACAGTTTGCATATAATATGTTTCTTTTGTACCTCCAATAAGTTTAACATGGTTTGAAATTTGAAAATGAATTAGAAAATAAAGTTTTGTGTGATCAGACTGTCCTAATATTTTTTAAAGAGGTAGCGTTGATTTTCACGACGAGATGAGTAACGACAATCATAAAAATGAGAAATAATGGCTGATTACGAATATAAAACCGATGATACCCAAGCAAATTATATAAATAATCGATTTTTCATAGACTATTCTTTTTATTCCTATATATCAATGCTCAAGCATATAAATATACAATCGACATTCAAAATTGTTATGTTGATCACTCTATATTTGAATACTTTCTTTCATATCTCATTAATTTACTTTTCCTAAAATTGAATTCTTTTGTCAATTTTCATTCGTCGGAAACTTGATAAAACTTTTTCATTCACGAATAAAAAAAGGTAAAGAACGCGTTAAATGTGACAATGGAAAATAGTCTATCAGGAAAGAATTCCAATCTGAATTTTGAACAGTAAAAATTTATATATAATAAAAACGACAAATCCTTACAAAGATCCAAGTCAATGGATGTCGACCACATGAAATAGGGGTTTGGGCCCAAATTTTTTTCCGAGCGGCCGCCGACAAGACCCATGTCAATATTGTCAGTATTATTCAGACCGTTTCTTGTCATTGGGTCGAAGTAATAGCTCGCGGAAGAGTTCAAATACAGGGTGTACAGGGAATACATTATCATTTGTTCCAACACCTAAGGATTAAGCCTTTACGTTGAGACCAGCTAACTTTTGGTACTGACTTCAAGGTCTACGACTGCAAGTGAAAATAATATTTTCAAGCATTGAGAACTGATAATTTTGGTACCCACTATGCGATGCTTTTGTCTTCGACTGTCACGAATAAACTACCTTACCGATGAAAAACCAACTAGAAGATTACAATCGATAGAAATTTAAAAAAGGGAGGAAAAAAAACCACTGATGGTGAATATTGATTTTTCTCACTTTCTTTTATGGAAGTACGTATTCATGAAAAGGGGAATGTAAACATGTCCAACGTAGTTTCAGGTCATGTTTGATGTGAAGCCATAGCTCCAACAAACTTCAGAAAGGTGAATGGAAATAGCATTTTTCACTGACTTAAATGTAAATCGAATACTATGATAATTTAAAAATGTGGAAAAGCAATTGTTAAGAATATTGTTGCATTATTCGTTTTGAGGTTATATTGGGAAAGGTTGATTGGTGTGTCATGATTAGGACTATACCATTTTTTTCCAAACCAAAAGGAGCCATTCTACTGCCTAGTGATTGGTCAGATTGCTGACCCTTTCACTCAGCTCCTTCGATACAACAACTTAGAACGGCGTTTTAAACAAAGTATGATATTTCAACCAAGTCAATTGTTATAATCATTTTTATGAGAAAATCCCATTTGTTAAACCAAATCTCTCGTGCATGCTTGTTTTTTCTTGTTATATCCCATTCAACAACCAGTAGAAGAGGTTTGAACTTAAGTTGATAGTTATGTAGACCTCTAATTGGTCACATTGTGAAAGAAAAAGCACTCTACTGCCATGGTTTACACATAATTTTTCAGCCTACACAATAATTATTGGTAATATTATTTTTATGGAAATTTTATTTTATAATATGATATTTAGTACTGTTTTTATCCTCCACAATAATTGTTGGTAATATTCCATACAAAAATTGTATTTACCTTACACTCAACGCTCACACATTACATTATTACATTAGTTAACCGAGAAGCGGAGCGTCGAGGTTAGCTATTATCTTGAGACAGGAATGAAACTTCCTAGGTACCGAGGTTTATATACTATTTTATTTACAACCATCATATTTCGATAACAATAAATAAATCTTTGTTTCGTACTGGACACACCTGAAATATAACATTTTAAAACTGTCACCAATATAGATAAATAAATGTCGTATGGATATTAAGTTCGCGAATAATAAATCAAGAAAAAGTTCCTCCGATGAAGAGTTGATGGATTGTACTCCTCCCGAAATAGGTATTATAATATTTATTAATGTGTTATATTTTTAAATATAGAAAATATTGAACCAAAATATATAATATCAACGATCACATTATTTTAGAGGGCGGGTAGTGGAGGCGAGAAGTAAAGGTGTGTAATATGACACTTTCTAACCTTCAATGACCTTCAAATAAAATCCTGTTTATCTTTGTAATTTGCTGCTATAATTCGTATTTCAATCAGGTACTGTAAGTGTTATACATAAAATAGCGAGTGGAAAAAACTTCAGTATAAAGGTAGGCTAATGCCCGGTTTCACCAACCATTTCCCAAAGTCTGGTAATACCTATCACGTATTTAGGAATACCTAAATCCAATTCACGTCTTAACACGGTTATTCTGAGTCTGTTTTGTGGCCTTAGCTGCCTTGCCTATTCAGACGACTCGATTGCAACTAGCGCTCCAGGTGGATGTGTTTGAAATCTTATATTTCTATTCCAGGTGATCCTTCAAACTTCCACTTCTATAGGCTAGTCTGTTTTGTGGTTCCGCTTGTGTTATTTAGCGGATCTGGTCTAATTCAATTAGAAAAATAAATTAATATTGTTCCATCTACGCAATAAGTGTTATGGAAGAAAATTTACTGGTTTACACGTTACATTACGGTGGCAGCTCCTCCATTAGGTTATTGGGTCAATGACCCCCCATTAAAAATTACAAAATAAGCATGTATCTATCAATTATTCAGGATCCATAATAATTGACTAAAGCTTTGACAATCAACAGAACACATACCTAACGTGATATTCATCAAATATAATATTGAACGAACATAAAACGTCAATTTGAATGAATCATTGTAGTGCAAAAACATAATGTTCATATTCCAATCCAAGGATGTATTTTAACTTCGTACTTGTACCGGTCCAATAACAACTCCCAACTTAAGTTACACGCCGTTTGGTCCATAGACGAAGAAATACCAGCTGGTATCGACATATTTTACAATATATAGAACTCTTCGCAGTTGTTTGCAACTTCATAACCTACCGTTAACAACTTCCTACAACTCAGAACCTCAGAGTAAAATATGGAGCAGTAAAAATGAAACCCCTTCCTTAGACGATTTGTTTTTGTTTGTGCAACACCAGCTGTGAATGATTTGCTATGTGTGACCGGATATTTTCTTAGGATTTAAACTGATATAATTCAAGAGTTTATTATGTGAGATTGTTGAGATGTGAAATTTATTATGGCGACATCCCTATGAAGCTTTTTTACTGTGTTAAGTTGCGTTTTGGATCGTCTAGTAATATTAGAATGTTAATAAGTTATGCTCTCGATAATAATACAACAAGTGTGTTAATGATTATCGACATACAAATTTCTTCGATTTTGAGAAACAAATTGTTGTTTGGAAACAGCACGAGAGCGTAAGCGCGAGTGTGGTTTCTTAAAACAACAATTTGTTTCGAAAAAGAGAAGAAATTTTCGATAATCATTAATTACACGAGTTGTATTTGTCAAGATTATTTCTTGATACAATGATTCTGACGTTTCTTTAATAATTTGACATTTTCTGTCAGTCACTAGATTTTTAACATCGAATAAAACAACTAATGACAACGCGAAGCACACAGATAGGAAAATTGCATGTATCCAATGCCGAAATACAAAATCGAAAACATGGTGTTTTCAGATATCAATCCTCATATTTAAACCAATCGAAGGCGCGTATTTTATATAGAGTGAAATAATCAAATAAATCCCATAATATTAAATAAAAAATTAATAGAATATTCAGTCTTTTTCATAAGAGCTCTAGGATTGGGTAAATTATTGTTTGCACATATAATAATAATCACACCTATGCTTCTGGAGTAAAAAGTTACGTTTATTGGGATTAAAGGCCAAAATAATATAACTGAGAACGGAAGTACCGACCTGTTAGCGAAGGATGACGTTATAAATGAACAAGTTTGCAAAATCGATTTTTCAAATGAGATAACTGTTTCCACATTGATGGAAAGATGTGTATGAAAATTCTAAATTATTTTGCATAAAGCATAAACTATTTCGAGAACCATTGACCGTTTCGGGCTGTATTTACGTGAGATCGAGAGTATTCGGATGAAATAAGATCGAATTGTGTGAATTCCTATCGTTTTGGACTGTTTTTATTGTTCTTCCGAGTTTTGGTCTGTATTTGACTGAAATACAATGGAAAATGGTCCATTTGCATGCTAAGTTTCGTTTTAAAGAATATTCGAGTGGATTTGTGCATTATTTAGTCTTCGTGTGTGCTTTTCAATTGGATTTTAGGGTTTTTTGACTTATTTCAAGAACCGTTGACAGTTTCAGGCTGTATTTACGTGAAATCGAGAGTATTTAGATGAAATGAGGTCAAATTGTGTGTTTCCAGCGTTCTTTCGAGTTTTAGTCTGTATTCGACTGAATATAGATTATATCTATATTTAAAATAACATCTTCATAATTTCAAATATCGGAGTAGCCTAGAACTTTCATTCGAAAAAGTGATATAAGTAGAATCCACGGAGAAAGGGTCCGCACAGTAAATTCAAGTTAACAATATTTTGTCATTAGCAGGTATAAACAACACAATTAGTCATAGAATTGCAAACAATTGGAAGCAGGGTGAAAAAAATATACATAGATCTCCTACGCTCTTCACGAATATATTTTCAATTACACCCAAATTTTGTTTTTATCGACTATATTCAGACTTAAAACTTATCACAAGCGACTTCTTGCACACCCTGCAAAACTTGGTATTATAAGATCATGTGCCTCTGTAACGTTATTGTGACCCGAATTAGATCTCTTTTGATCTGACTGTCTGATAATATATGGATCAACAAGTTCTCGACAACTATCCTGCAGTCTTTTTATTGAGACTGGTGGACGTGGCCTCTTTTCCCCGATCAGTGGACAGTTTCAAACTTTGGAATAATTAAAGTGAAGTGGGTTTTTACTGTAAGAAATTTTAACTTACATCAACCGTCTCACACAAATATTATCTTTATCTAGTGTAACGCCTTCAATATTCCACTTTTTGGTTATATTCTTCTATTTTTAATTTCTATGTATCTTGGAAAGTATTCATGGAAAAATATGTTGCAACCTAATTATGGTATTATAATGGTGAGTTCTATCAAACAAGAAAACACAAACTGCATAGTCGGCTATACTAAAATAATTTCTACGTTCATATTCTTAGCAGTTGTTTACTTAACCAAAAATTAACTCACCCCATTTTATTATCATAAGAAGGCACTTAGTAAAACAGTTAAAATCTGTAACAAAAGTTTTGTATTAGTAACGGGTTCCTCAAGTTTCCATTTAACGTATTGGACGCGCACGAATTCCCGTCAGGATAACCACTCTACCTGTGTCATAATTATTAGGCTACGTCAAGCTGTCACTCGAGTTCCCGTCAGGGTGAAACCTGTTTAAAAGGTGTTTATTTGGGCAGTGATGAGTTGCGCGCTACAAGATAAACACAGAATTAAGGAGTTTGAGAAAATATAAAATTAAATGGTGAAGGTATTTGTACATTTATTTCAGGAATAATAAGACACCTAACCTAACCTAACCTAACCCCACCAGGGTAAACTATTGGGGCAGTCCCCATAACAGAACAGATTAAATAAACTGGACGGCAATTCGAGTGCGGGATTAAGATACCTGCAAGTGTCGGTTCAAATTATTAAATCTCGACTGGGGGGTTTTTCGCCCTAAATGAAATTCTTTTCTTGAACAATGAGCGGCATAGATTCATGGCGAATGATCACATGAGGCGATCGTCGTTATATTCTTGGTCCGTGATCCGATATTATTATCTCATAAAAATCATACGCTGCGGATCGCATGATCCTAAATAGAGGAGCAGAGTCGAATGAATTGGCGGTTGCGCAGTAAAGAGATTTTTTATGAAAATTTGTTTTTATCCTGTCATAGAGGAATAAGTATATAATAACTATTTCTCCACGACTAAATAATAACGCACAAATTGTTTTTACATATTTAGCTGCATAATGATAATATAAATTCTTCACACCAGTGAATAATAAAAATAGTTCACTCTCGTTAGCCAATCAAATTTTGTTATTATCAGAATTCACGCTAAAATGAATTTAAAGGGATAAATCAAATCGTCTCTTTGAAACATCAAATACCTGAGAACGCAAATCGCTTTTTACAGCGCGTCGTTTGAAACGTCAAAATAATTATAAAATCATAATTTTCCATATTATAAGAGAAAAAAATGGACAACAGTAGCGATACTGAATATGTACGCCTGTCGGAATTAATTTCATTTATAAATGTAAGGGTTCCGATTAAAAATATGAGTTTAGTACGTATATACTATATTTACTCTTTACATTTTTATAAATATGCTCTATAGCCTAGTGGTGGTTGACTATGGCGCGGACGATCGAGGTTATAGTCTTTAACTTGTGTAGAATAGCTATTATTCACTTGAATGATTCCAAAACTCACTCGTTTTGGAAACTTCATCCGTGTGAATAATAGCCATCATTCTGCACTCGTTGAAGAATATACTATTCTCTATGCATTCCGTAACTATTTTGTCGGTTCTCTGTTTCTTTGAATCTTTAATTAATTTGTATAAAGGTAAAAAAAATACTTTGTCGTGAGTTTGAGTGGTTTTACTGATTTTCAGTGTCATGAATCGGTGTTTTATTATGGACATGGACAACTTTCATTTTTGGCACGTAATGATGGAGGATCTACGGAAGGCAGAGGAGGGAGTACGGATTGACGTAGATAGAGGGTCTTCAGGTTTTCATACGACCATCGCTTGGAAGCATGCCATTTGTGGGGTCACTTTTTTTGTAAGAAGTGAAACGCGACTGACACATTTTCAATCAATTTCAATACTAATTGATTCACTAAACATACTACCTTTCTCATTATTGGTAATAGGTATAACATAACAAATATAAAAAATACTTAATCACAGAAAATTATGACAACCTTACTGAAAAAGAGGCTAAAAATAACTGAAAAGTAGATTTTTGGTATCAAATAATGCTGGCAACAACGCAATAATTTTGAACGTTCGCATGTAGGTTCAAGAATTAGTCGATGTCGACCATGGGAGTCTATAGATCGCACGGGATATACCCCATCGTACGAGAGAAGCAACGGATAGTATGATTTTCAAGAAAAGCTACCCTTGTGGCATTGTCATTCCAATCAACACCTGGATAGTATGGTACCTGAGGTGTCAAATGAATATCGCTTCAGTCAGGAAAGAAGTGAAGTGCTCCTCCACTAACTGACAGATTGCGAACCCATTTTTTTAGCAACTATATTCTTTTAGAATCAAAATCAGGGGTTTGGTAAGGTTCGCGACTCTCCGAATTTTGCAACGATTTTTTTTAATATAAAGCCCTATTGCTATAGAACGTTTTAATACGAACAAATTCTTGGATTATTTACTTTTGAAAGAGAAAATCGCAATTGAAAGTACCAAAAATCCGCCATCTTTTTAAATATTAGACAATTTTTGACAATTTTGTCTTGATATCGGATGGTCACAAATTTGAGAAAGAGCGGTGGATGGGCAATGCTGCTAGCTTTCATTTCCGTAGCTCATTACGGCTTGGAAATAACACCAAGATTTCAGATTTATCTTTTCTTATATAACACCGATGTAATTACTATCTTTATGATCTAAGATGTATACAGGGTGATTCATTAGTGCGATAAAGTCCAATATCTTGTAAATAGTTGCAGATATTTAAATGAGATTTTGACTGATTGTAGCCAGCCTAGAGGCTAATATTTTAAAATTAGTCGCAATCGTACAGCGTGTTCCATAACGCCGTGCCAGATCAAAGTTATATATTTTTAAATGGGACACCCTGTATTTTACTTCAAATTTGAATTCTGCTTGACTTTGCTATTACAATGATATTATATTGTAATGGGTTATACATCGTATTTAACGAGTTCTGACCACTTGTTCCTGTAAATCGTATTGACTTCAACGCCCTGTATACTTTAAACTGCACAATTTAAAATCAATCTTTCATAGCCATACGTCTGTGATAGTCGTCTAGTACTACAATTCAATCGAACTGATTTGATATCTAAGAAACCGTATACAGGGCAAGCCCAAACTCGAATACATTGGTTTCACAATTTTTTTAAATGGATCACCCTGTATTTTACATCGGTAAATGAAAGTTACTTCACTATAGTTCAAAATTTGTTGAGTTTTCCCTATACTCAAACTGAATAGCTCTTGTGATATTTCTATTTTATAGTTAAAGAATAATAAATTTACTCATACTTATTTATTATCAACTATACTGAAATTTATAAGAAAATCAACTATAAAGTTATAAAAGATGCTCAAAGTGACCACCCTGTACATATATACAGGCTTGGAGACGGTCTTGAAAAGATCGACTTACATTTCTAAGCACTGGCACATTAACATTTTGAAACGCCTGCCTTATTCTAGTTTGGTGTAGTTACAGGTAATTTGTACACCTGTTCTTTAATAAAACTCCAAAGGAAAAAATCTGCTTTATTCAACTCTGGTGATCTTGGTGGCCAAAGAACTGGTCCTGCTCGTCCAATCCACCTTTCAGGAAGCATATCATTCAATTGTCCCTGAATGAGCGCGTTATGGTGAGCAGGAGCTCCGTCATGAAGATACCAGATTTGTTGACGTGTACGGAGGGGAATGTCTGCATTTTCCAGGAAAATGATGATATGGTTCTAATTTAACTATTTAGAAGAGCTCTAAGAAACCTGATCCTTCTGCATGTGTGGTGGTACTGTTATCGACCTTTTACAACCTTTTTCTAAGTTAACAACTTTCCTAACATGTTAATTGTTGTAAATTGATTTTATCATCTGCTTTTTATTGATTTTTAATTAGAAATAAAATTTTTAATAACAAAATAGAAATATCACAAAAACTATTCAGTTTTGGTATAGGGAATACTCAATAAATTCAGAAGTATAGTTAAGTAACTCTCATTTACCGATATAAAATACAGGGTGATCCATTTGAAAAAATTGTGAAACCAATGTATTCGAGTTTGGGCTCGCCCAGTATACGGTTTCTTAGATATCGAATCAGTTCGATTGAATTGTAGTACTAGACGACTATCACAGACGTATGGCTATGAAAGATTGATTTTAAATTGTGCGGTTTAAAGTATACAGGGCGTTGAAGTCAATACGATTTACAGGAACAAGTGGTCAGAACTTTTTAAATACGCTGTATAACCCATTACAGTATAATATCATTGTAATAGCAAAGTCAAGCAGAATTCAAATTTGTAGTAAAATACAGGGTGTCCCATTTAAAAATATATAACTTTGATCTGGCACGGCGTTATGGAACACGCTGTACAATTGCGACTTATTTTAAAATATTAGCCTCTAGGCTGGCTACAATCAGTCAAAATCTCATTTAAATATCTGCAACTATTTACAAGATATTGGACTTTACCGCACTAATGAATCACCCTGTATACATCATTTGTAGTAAAAATAAGTAGAAATTAATTTTTATCCCTAACTGACACAACAGAAAAAATTTGACAAAAGTTGTCAAATTTGACAAAAGTTGTCAAATTTTTTCTGTTGTGTCAGTTAGGGATAAAAATTAATTTTTACTTATTTTTTCTTGACAACGGTAGCTGGAACGCTACCGAAACGTTGAAATAAAGAATTTAAAAATATTGTGGTTCAATTTCCCAAGAAATTAAAAAAAAAGAATGAATAATATACCCCAAGGAACATACAGAAGATATTGAAGTAAAGTACACGGTGTCCCATTTAAAAATATATAACTTTGATCTGGCACGGCGTTATGGAACAAGCTGAACAATTGCGACTAATTTTAAAATATTAGCCTCTAGGCTGGCTACAATCAGTCGAAATTTCATTTAAATATTTTCAACTATTTACAAGATATTGGACTTTATCGCACTAATGAATCACCCTGTATAAGTATTGACTAACTTGGTACATATATTTTATGATGTTAGAGTAAAAATAAATAATTTAGTATACTCTTGTGATTTTTAGTTGAAAATTAACGTCAAATGTCACGATAAGTAGATATAAATATTCGTCATATCACGAACACATTGCTGCTAAAAGAAGGGATTCAAAAATAATCGCAAGAACACAGCTCCAGTGGATTGTTCTATTCAATTTTAGCCATATTTCATATTTATATTGCTATTATTTCACATTCGACAAATGTTTACTCGAATAAATGGGAAAATATAGTTTCCATAAAAGGATCGGAAAACCTCATTCATGTGAAATACAAATTATTAGACAATTTTTCGAGAAGGGGAAGGGAATAAACATGTATGTATATAGATAGACATGAATATAAAATGATTTTTATTCCATATGATGTTTTCCAAAAAGGGGAAGGGAAGTCAGTATGCTTATCATTGAATTTTCTAATTCAAAGATCTAGATTGATTGATTGATATCGCGAGCGAAGCGAGCGCGCCAGGTCGATGTTTCGCAATTCGCGCGCGCCAATTGCGAAACGTCGACCCGGCGCGCATTCATGTGGAATACAAATTATTAAACACTTTTTCGAGAAGGGGAAGGGAATACATCTACCCACCTCAAATTGCCTGACTTCATGGGAATTCTACTAGAGCAAGAAAAAATATCATAATTCAACACATACCGCTTCCCGACCTACTGACACAGATCAAAGTGTAACTAAAATATCATTAAATAAGGAGCAAAAGAAAAAGGAAAAAATTGTCAACCTAACTATTATATAAATATTCATGATTATAAATGTAAATAATTCTATATTGTGATATATTCATGTAATCTATTACAATATATTCAGCTGAAAGAAAATTAAGACCATTTGACAACGCCGTTAGGAAGTGTCATCTGATTCTAATTTGTGAACCTAGGATATCTGAGACATAAGATTTTATTGTGCAATTTAATAAGCTAAAGTGTCAAACGAAATAATTACTGAATGATCCAGCGAAATTTGTTTTCTAGTCTGCTTTATTTAAGGTAAGCTTACAAACAAATCTAAAATTAACATGAAATTCCGAGAGTCGCGAAGTTGACCAGAACCAAAATTAGTTAAGCATGAATTATATACGATGTCATAGTAGTTTAAGATTTAAGATCACTAATGTATCGTACAACATGTACTTAAAGTATTTACGTATTTTAGACACCCTGTTATAGGTATTAGATTATTCAAAATCTTATTACTTTCCTGGATATACAACAAAAAACAATTTTTACCGAAGCATTTGTCATACGTACGATGGAAATGTGAATGAAAAATTATACCAATGATTTCTACGTGAATATGTAGCGCGCCCTTGTACTTATATATTTTTCATACGAACATGGAAAGAGAAAAAAGCCATAGTTTGTGTGAATACATTATTTACTGCAAAGATTGATGACAGTAATACCGAAAATCCACTTAGAAGAGCGGGTGATTTTTCGTTGAATCGCTTGAAAATGAAAATTCTTTCTATGCTGGTAATCAAATTCTTTCAGCCTGCCAAGATTTGTAACAGCACAAATAGTAGATGAAAACTGGAAATAAATACATGAAAACTCATGGGAAATAGGTGAATCCCAAAACGCGCAAGCCCAATCAATTTTTTTTCTCCAAATAAATATTTTGAATATATTTTCACCTTATACCACAAGAGGTTATTTTTTGACATTTTTGTGTAAAATTTATGTAAAAATTGCGCAAGACAAAAACTCTCTAATAATATTTTTTTCAAAAAATTTCACGGAAAAATGTCAAGAAATATTTTAAAAAATATATATAAACTTCGAGTTGTATATAGTCAGATTATATACCGAGAAAGACGAAAACATACGACGAAATGGAAGATTTTCAAAATAGCTACATGATACTTACTTTGTATTTTTATTGGAAAAAATGGGCGAAACGAAATGTGACGTTGATGTACAACATTGGAAACATTAAAAATTGGCGGTGGCAGGTGGGCCGGGGTATATTCACTCATGTCGAAAAATATCCAGTATAGTTTGTTCTGATTGGTCGCAAATGGAGGTGAATAATCGAAGATATTCAAAACAGTAGGTACAGTTTACTACAAATATCATTTAACCCTACGGAAGTGATGTACGATCTGTGTGATCACAAATCTAGTTGCTTTCGCTCACGATAGGCGTAGAGATCAATGCGTCTAATACTAACGTCTAGCCGGTGACATAGCATGGCTCCTCCCAAAGATGAACGATAGGCGCCAACGTAGTCAAATTTAGTAGTACCATAACAATATTGAAGTGAATATGTAAATATCATAAAATAAGAAATAGACAACTAAAAAAAAACCAGGCCCAAACCCGGTTGATCAAAGTGTAACTATGTATAAAAATATCAGAAAATGAATAAAAAACAAAAAAACCCAGGTCCCAACCAGGTTTCGAACCTACAACCTCTGGGCTGTAAGCTCAGTATCCTACCAACTGAGCTAATCTGCTCACATTCAATCACTTTGGATAAAAGGTTAAGGGCTGCTTGGACGCATGCGCACCTGCGGTAAAACATCAAACGATTTTCAGCTCCGTCGTCAATGACCTTGGACCTTCAACTCGGTATGCCCGCGATGTTGCCAGTTTAAAATATTTTCTTACCAAATTGCAGTGTTGACTCGGGGACAATAACAATTTCTAGTGCCGGATCTAGTTGTCTTGGAATTTTCCACTAAATCTTCAAAACTGCGCCATCAATCAAAACAATAATCATAATCGTATATGTTTATGTATTTATTAAATACCTATATGTACATTCCTATGATTTGTTATAAATAGTCATCACTCCTGGGAGATTAATTAATAGGTACATTTTTAGATAACACAAATAATTACAAAAATCAACCGAATTTTAAAGTGCAAATAATTCTTAATTTATTTATTATCAAAGGGAATACAATATACTCCTATGCAAGAGAGAATTTTGATAATAATTTGTAGCACCAAATTGAATATCAAATACTTTAAAATTTCTTTTATCATAGGCCGGGATATTAAAATAAATACTCTCATCACTTGGAAATCGGAAGAACTTTATTTTTCTCTCCGAATAAAATTTATTTGGATAGTCTCTGTATGAACAATACACTCCGCTCCGCAATACACTGCGCTCCACTATATTTTTATAGTTAATATTACCACAACGCACAATCGATTAGTCAAATAACACAATCAATATCGCCGATTGAACACCTACAAACAATGAAGCAAACAAAAATGGCGTTATGAATTTTGAGAACAGATTACAAGTGATTTTGAGCATGTTTTGACGTTTTGATTATGTTAGGTTAGGTTAGCCGTCACCGTTATGGTGCATGGTTGCCAAGGATGTGGTTTGTCAAAAAAGTATATATTTATGGTATGATTTTCATACATTATAATATTTTTAATTGTATAATTCTTTTAATGTTAATAAAATTGATTTAAAACAAGTAATTATCGAATATTTGTATCTGTATAACTATCGCACTCGAAAAAATTCTTATAAAATATTTGACCTATAATCGTAAATTGAAGGAAGTATTATGCAAATTGACAACTCTGTTGACAAATTTCGCGGAGCAGCCCGAACGGAGTCGACAAAAGACGATGGGCAATCAAATGGGTATGTCCACCCATCTCTCTCTCTCTTTTTACTGTTCTCTGCCAAGCTTTCGTATCTGTTCTCTTTATAATCTGTGATTCAACCAATATTTCAGATCTATTGGTAACACCCTGTACCAACATGACATTTTTTCACAGGAAACTGTAATCAAGTAAATAGTTACAAAATCAAGGTTTATATAGAAATTTGGATTGTGGTTAGACGAGGAGATGTCGCACTTATCGCATTTTCAACATTTCCTTCACTATGACGTTGATGTATTGATGTGATATCAGCTTTGTCTCCAGCAGGGTAGGGGATCTCCAAAGGCGCGAAGGTGCTGCCACATAGGGAGTCCCGTCAGTACTAAAATTTCTAATTTCATGAGAAAACTGTAACGCCGTTAGTGGTAGTTGCAGATTCTTCCACATATATCAGCGCTGACATCCTAACGTGTTATCTATGATCCTAATCTGACAACCACAAAACAGTCTAACCTATAGAAGTGAAAGTCCAATAGGATTACCTAGAATGAAAAAATTAGGTGTCAAACCCATCCACCTGAAGCGCTAGTTGCAATTGAGTTGTCGAAATAGGCATGGCAGCTGAGGCCGAAAAACAGACTGAGGGAAGAAGAATTTCAGCGATCGCAGTGGATGGGCTCAGAACTATTTCATAGCGCTTTTTTTAAATGGAAGTTTGGTTTTTGAATGACTAATGCCCGATTTCACTAACCATTTCCTAGTCAGGTAATACCTAAAACGAATTTAGGAATTCCTAAATGCAATTTACATTTCACCACGCGCTAAGTAATGCCTAAGAATGATAATATTACGCATTTCCCATCACTTTTTGATCAATCCTGGAAGGATTGTAGGAACAGTTTTGCGAGTGAGGCCCCTTTTTGTCCTAATAACAATATATTGTGGTTCAAAATATCTGTTGCAAACTTTGTACGATTCATAAATCTGTTCAGCGCTTAATTCCTTTAGTTTTGGATTGGCAATAAAGGCAACCCATTCATTCAACAACAAAGGGTCATGTTTGTGAAACCTATGTCGTTTTGATGTAATGTCTGTACACCCAGGAACGCAACACTTAACACCAACCATTATAAATATTATGAATTATCACACTTGATAAGACTTACATTACCTAATAAAAACACAAATAACAGCAGCAAATGGCAAAAGGAAACAATCTCTAAAAGACAATGGTGACAACAACTGTATGACAGCTTTGATGAATTTTCAAAATCTTTTCTTCTTTTCGAGCTAAAGGCCTTAGCTGCCAGGCCTGCTTCGACAACTCAATTGCAACTAGCGCTTCAGGTGGATGGGTTTGAAACCTCATTTTTGTATTCAAGGCCATCCTATAAACTTTCACTTCCATAGGTTAGACTGTTTTGTGCTGACAACTACCTGACAACTGGATACCAACGTTTTACGACGTGTATCGTGAGTTTGTCGTTTTTTTAAACTATTTTGCCTATTTGTGAGTGTGGAGTATCCGTAGTTGGTTTTTATTATTTATAGTGAGACTCTTATTTTAAGAGACAATGTCGAGAATATGTATTGTGGAAGACTGTAGGTAAGCGAGTTGCACCCGGTAAGCTTCATCTTTATAAAAAACATGCTTCATTAAATGAAAGGTGACAGAAGTAGTTATTGTTCCTTACAGCTCTGAACTTCCCAGCATTGTTGTTGAATTCCTAACATTTATTTTTCTTCATGTTTGTTATTGAAATAATAGTAAAAAAACGTTTCATTTATTGTTAATTTTTTTTTTCAATAAAATATATAAACTTGATGATTACTGCTTCCTTTTTCCCACTTCATGTATTATCTGGTCAATTTATTGAGATTTCATTTAATTTTTCTTGACTATGTGATTATTATTGTAATATCAAACTAATGTTGAGTAACTTTGAATGAAATATCAAAAAGTGGACCATAGATGTAATTTTGCAATAAAAGTAAAATTACAGTAGTATTGAATATGCTGCCAAAAACTGTAAAGTTACGGGAATCTTCTTTTTCAGCTGTTAGCGAAATTCAAAACCATCTGATTTGTGTTAGAGGTGCTAACGGGACTCTCAAGGTGGCGCAACCCGTACGAGGGCGCCACGGGCCAGTTTCCCATCTATAAGTATTCTTTTATCTATGGTCTCCAGTTCAGGATTATGCTCTTAGAGCTTCTGGACAAGTATGTGTATGTATGTGTGATTTTTGTGACAAGTATGACAAGTATGTAATATTGCTCCCTTCAATTACAAACCAGAAGCGCTATTCTTGACATCCTTCGCAACCGTATGAATGCTCATGGTTACGAATGGTCAATTTGCTTAAACTTTCTGAAAATGGTTTTCTTGATCTCTCTTCGTAGAGATTTGTGAACATTCTCCTTTGGCATGGTGAAATGAATTTGACAGCATCGCAATTTCTAGATTATTCAGTAGTTCTGTCTGGTTCTGTCATCAGATTATGGTTAAGTACAGTTGAGTATTCATTTATTGATACGATAAATCCATCTTGGGAGAATCATCTTATTAAAAATAAAAGATCTACTCCACAGAAATTATCTAAAATTCTGCAAAATGTAGGTATATTTGTTTGACATATTACAAGGATCAATGAGATTGAAACGATTATATTGAAAAATTGATTCATCTCCAAAATTTTCTAAATGTGATATATATGGCAAATCATCCATTCCGTAAAAAAATTTCACAAGTGATTTTGCATCTGAATATAACCTATAAATTCTGTAAAACACATACGCAGGTCGTTTGCGATCAACAAACACCACTCGTTGTAAAATACGCATGGTCAAGAATACCAAATGCAAATGACATTCGCAAAATTATTAGGTGCGTACGACCTTGACAAGTACGAAGAGTCAAGAATAGCGCCTCAAATGGTTGATTATTATGTAGAAGATATGACAGCCCCGTTCAACTTAAGTGCAATGTCTATCGTCTTATACAGTGCTTTTCAGATAAAAGTATCCACCTTTAATAACTTTTGTAATACTGTACGATGTTATCAATTTTTGACAACTATTGACAGCAAATAACATATACATAAAAAAGTGAGGAAGGAATAATTTTACCTTGAAAATTCGGTGCATTCATAAGAACTCAATGAATTATTTCCAGTAATAATGATAACGCAGCTTTCTTGAACATACCAAAATACTCAACCTAAAATTTTTTCATGCGATGAAATATACAGGGTGGTTCTCAAGTAATTGTACATAGAAGTACAGTACAATCTTCACTTCAAAATATTGTGATTTAAACCAACGAGCCTTGATAAAATGTGGATATTAAGAGATATACAGGGTGTTGAACATGACATTTTAATTTTCGTTCTTCACAATAACTTAAACGCTTTTTGACGTATAAGCACAAGAATTTGAAGTCGACGGTTTTTGGATATGAGAAATCATAATTTTGTACCTATTTCGATGTATTTTGTGCAGGACGCCACATAGGTCACGTATGCGCCATGAATGTACGCAGAACTTTTTTGCCTTTCACATTAGCGCTACTTTTGTAGGAAATAATCAAAGCTGCATCATCACAACAAAAAAAAGGTATACCTGCTAGTATCCCCAAATCTTAACGGTTTCAGAGATACTCATATTTTAGTGATTATTATTTAATGAAATAACGTTCGAAAAATGTAATTGTGAGTATGATAATTATTTTTCTTAGTATTAAGATGAACAGTATTAGGGTATAGTAGCAGTTAACATGAAAAATAGGTATGGTACTTCTAATATTTGAAAATGATAATTATCGTACACACAACTACATTTTTCGAACGTAATTTCATTAAATAATATTCATGTAGTTGATAACTAAAATGTAATTATCTCTGTGTAGATTTGAGGATCCTAACAAGTATACCTTTTTTTTGTTGTGAAGATGTGAATTTAATTATTTTTCACGAAAGTAGCGCTAATGTGCAAGGCAAAAAAGCTATGCGTACATTTATGCCACATACGTGGCCTATGTAGCGCCTCCTTCGAAATACATCGGAATACTTTCTACTGAGATGCAAAAAGAAGTGGAAGTGAACTTATTTTTGTTTTCCTGTCAAACGACACATTTTCTGAGCAACTTTGAACTAGTTGAATTATTAAATTAATATTTATGTGTTCATAAAGAGGAACTGAATTTTGCTGTTTCATTCATCATAATGGTCATAATAATTTTAGGTTACATTAAATTTATATTAAAATGTGGAAAGTTCCAAGCAACATAATGAATAATTCGGATGTTCTGTTTTCGCTTCAATTATTTCAACACATAAAATCTATTATTACAGCCAGTTTAATTGAAATAAATCGTAGTACAATTGCACAGGACCGTATTTAGGAGAATACAACAATTGAAAAAATAATGGAGAGTTTTTATATTAAATATGCTAAAGCTGCTCAATTTTTATGAACACATATAAGATTGATAACCCGCTTTACTGACCACCCACTTTGTTTGTAACCAGCATGTATAATCAATATGCTTATTCCAAAATAAAGTACACACAGCAAAGATCACAGATTCCAATAGCAGTGCCGTGCTCTGTTAGGATTGACAAATTTATTGAAAATATTCATCTTAGATTTATTCATCATCATCACTCGATAAATGGATTTAAGTTGTCCTAATTGATCTACATCAAAATATACTAGTTAAATTGAACTATACCCACAGTAACTATTGAATTATTGTAAAATATTTTGTAAATTTTAAGTACCTACAACTCTGTGATATTCGATAAACACCTGTTAGCTTGGGGATTATTGAATTCCAATACTTCATGGACTTAAAATAAACTCAATTTGTTATTTGGGTGGAGTCGGACAAATTTTGGTATTGGCAGAGTATGGTAGTAGGGCATTTTTCCTTCAGGCTAATAAAAGGTTATGAATTTTATGCGAGAAGAAAATTTATGACCAAAAGTGTAATTTTTATTTCAATCGACATAAAAAAGCGCCAAAAAATTGTCGGACAAAATAACGAAAAAAAATTCAATACCCCACGGCTGATTTTCACAGAATCCATCATGAACATTTTTCCTGCACCCTTTTATATGAACAATCTTTTTTTCCAACAGAAGGAGCAGGTAACAGGTAATTATATTCTAAAACGAAAAGTAAGTTCGTCTAACGAAAATGTTGGAGCAAATTCAATTTTTATTGGTAATCTACGTTCTTGAGCTATTTATGTGAGGAATTGTTCGTTTGTTCGTATTCATACTAGCTGACCCGGCCACGTGTTGCTGTTGCTAACGTTTTTGTTATATTACATTGTTGTGAACTATTTAAAGGGAGCGGTAGAAGAACATCAGAAATGGGCACAACCATGCTTTTTTACATGGATGCCATTTGTAAAAAAACATGGCGACCTTCATGACTGATATTCTACTACCGTTACCCCTCATTACAATGAAATTATTATTTTCGAACGAAGACGGAAACGTTAAAGCTGGTATAGAAATTTATTGGTTTGGGGTTTGAAGGGGAAGGACGTTGAACACAATTGATTAAAATTTTCGTACAGTTGATGTAAAGCAAAAATCAATATGTATGTATGTGTGATTTTTGGGGTGACATTCACTGAGACCTAAAAGATCTATTGTGCCCCCTTACTTCTACTCAGTTTCTGAGGAGAGTCTCAGAAACTAGTAGTTCCTTTAGTCCTGTTTCCCGGAGGAATTTTAGGATGTCTGCAGGCTTCAACTTAGGCAAATGTTCCTCTTCTATCCAGTAATCTTCCAGGTGCTGTGCTCTAGGATTCTGGAGTGCTGTGCAGTTGGAAAGTATGTGGATGGACGTTTCTTCTTCCATTCCACGAAATCTGCATTCTTCTTCCTCCACTATTTTAAGCTTTTTCAGGTGCCCATTCAGGCGACAATGTCCCTTTGGGATCCCTGTCAAAACTCTTAGCGCAGTTTTACTTTGACTTATGCATTCTTTTGATCTCAACAGGTTGTAGTCACCCAGAAGAGTCTTTGATTGTATAAGCCCTACTAGATCTTTCCAATGGTCAGATCTTCTCTTTTTCTCGGCTTCACTCATTTCTTCCAATATTACATTGGGGCTGATTCCGCAAAAGGGTTCGGGCCCCCTCCTTGCTAGTTCATCTGCTATTTCATTTCCCTCTATTCCAGTGTGTCCTGGAATCCATAGTAAGGTGACTATGTTGTTCTCGCCTAGTTCATTGGGTTTGTCTAGGCATTCCCACACCATTTTGGAACTGATTACACAAGAGCTCAGTGCCTTAATGGCTGCTTGACTATCCGACATTATGATAATCCTTTGTCTTCTGTATCCTCTTTATCAATATTGAACTGGGCGCACTTTCTTATGGCGTGGATTTCCGCTTGAAAGATACTTGGGGTTTTTCCCAAGCTTTCAGAGTGTTTGGTTCCTGGCCCGAACACTCCTATCCCAGTTCCTTCTATTGCTTTTGAGCCGTCTGTGTACCATCGAATGGCATTCTTTCCAAGTCTGGTAATGGTATTTGGATCCCATTCCTTCTTGTAGCTCATTTCCGTAACGAATTTCTTTGAAAAGTTATAAAAATCAATACAAGAGAACTGTCTTATATGAAACGTTTGGAATAGCTCGCCATCTATTGAATACTTACTCAATCCAGTCAACAGAAGTCGCTATCTGTTAGAAACGTTTGAATAGAGACAATAGAGACAAATAACTTGCAATAAAGTCATATTGCGATCATAAATTGAGATGTGAGCTATCTTATCTTTCAAGTTGGATCAAACTGCACACGGTGTACAAACTTGATTGAAATCGGTTGAGTGGTTTAGGAGTCCATCGCGGACAAATATGTGACACGTAATTTATATAATATATTGAGATATAATGAAAATACAAACAATATAATCTTCCGTATCAAAATATTGTTGAATGAATATTATCATAGTATAATAAAGTATACAGTGCTATTCAAAAGTCCCCTCCCCCCCCTCGTATCTTTTCTCATATTTTTTGCACTTTTTTTGTATCAAAAACTGCATGTCGATTGAAATAAAAATAACCATTGGTGCTATACATTTTCTTCTCGCAAAAGATCCATGACTTTTTAATAGTCTGAAAGAAGATCGCCCCACTGCCATACTTTGCTATGCCCAATATTTGTCCAACTTCAACCAAATAACAAATTAACGGAGTTTTTCCTGGTCTGGTCCCTAGGCCCAATAGTTTGGTCATTGTTTGGATGGGTTGGAGGTGAGTGAGAACGTAATAGATCACTTGTATGTGTACCTATAATAAATAGTTGAGCATCAGGTAGAAAATATCTACAAATAGCACAGAAGTACCATAACTTGACTAAAAAGCCAGAAAATAAATGTCCTCTTTGACAATTTAATACTTTCTTGTTGTTCCGTTGAAAGTGATTGATCATAATTCAGAGGGCGGTAGCAAATAAATGTCTGCCTTCACACGCCTGCCCACATTTGTGTCACGTAGTCCGTTGCACAATTAATTCGTCAATCCTCGGATATTTTGAATGAAGACTACTTAGTTGTTTAAAATCCGTTAAGGCATCGATTCCAAAATAATCAATCAAACAATAATCAATAATGTCATCATCCAAAGTTTTATCTACTCTTAAAATTGTACTACGGCTCTGAACATTATTATTAAACCTAAATATATTATTTGTCCATATGATTTGTGTTATACCAAATAAAATTGAGCTTCAATGATTATTTATTCCCGAACCTATGTCACAAATTCATTTTCACGTTCAAATCATGTAAAAATGGAAATGAAATGATCAAAAACAAACCACCAGTAATTGGTGGTAATAAGCCAGGTTCAACTGAAGAAACTAAGCACAAAATATCTTGAGACTATAATAAGCAAATCAGACAACATGTATTTCAATTACTGGTCCAATCATGAGCCCAGTATACATTTTAAGTCCATGATGCTTCATTGGTCTTGATATCTTTTCACATTATGGGAGTAAGTGAGGTTAGGAAACAGAAATGGAAAATTTTTTCAGTCTATTTTTGTCCTCGTCCTTGGAAGCATTCAAAATTGTGATTGTTTGGTAGTTTTATGATATGTCTTATCAAAACATTTCTCTTCTGTATTGAATTTCATGCGACTTTTGAATCCTGCACATTTATAATAAGTATAACAAGTATTTGAAAGTAAAATGTGGAAAAGCCAATCAATTATACCCATTAATATCGATCATTTTATTATTCATAACTACTATGACATTTTAACTTTATCATGAAGTCATGGACACAATTAACGATTCAAACTTATTATTAAAACATATTATTTCATGAAAAATTACTCAAAAGGACTTAAAATTTTGCATAGAAGCACCCCCTGGTGGGATTAAAAATCGATTAAGCAATTAAAATTGGTTTTCTCTTGTAGGTATAACGTAAAAAGTTTTTACGGATATTCAATAAAAGTGGTAAGCTTCAAAGCTTAGTTCAACTTTTTACTTTTTTTTGTTTAATTAGCTTACTCATAGAGTGGAGTGGGACATTTCAATGTTTTGACCAACTTAAAGTATTTCAAACAAAATATACTCCTCCAGGAAATATATTCTGTGAAAAGTATCATTTTTATATACAATGTGTTTTATGCTTATATTAAAATATAGTATGGTTGAAATAATACCCTTCTTGGTGTGCGTCATCGATTGTTAATGTCCTTCTAACACATTACGTAGGAAGAAATTGGAAAAAAGGCAGGTCTGTGTTTAATCCTAATCAAAATATCACAATAATGAACCGTTTAATGTATTACCAACGTTAACCCTAATCTTTTACTTAAAAAAAGTTGATTGGTTACTTTTTAGATTACGCGCAAGCTTAATCTATCAATCGAGGTTTTGAAATAGGTACTATGAAGGCGTTACTTTCGTAGCGGCAATGTGTCTTACGTCTTTTTCTACTGTCACACTGACAGTTCTCGACAGGTCTGTACTTTGTTGTTTACGGTCGATTATTTATAAAAAGTGAATATCAATCTTATTGTTTTATTTATTTAAATAATACAAAAATATGCATGGATATACGGAAAAACATCAGTATTTGAAAGTATAGTCAGTTAGAAAAAGAAGCTGGTGATTATGAATTTCTTTGCCTTTTCGAATTTGGCTGAATACGATCCAGATTATTTTATTTACCTGAGGTTAGCTACTTGTCAAAATAGCAAATAAAGTAAACGACATGCCGAAAACCCGGATATACGTCACAATTGATGACGCACACCAAGAAGGGTATTATTTCAACTATATTAGTATGAGTAGGTATACCTGAAAAACTGGTACCTACATGCCACAAGATGGCATAATAGAAAAGTGTGATTTTTGGAAGAAATTCATTACGGAATTGGAAAACAAGAACGGATGGGAA
>CAJUYH010001553.1:0-47960 GCA_910591685.1 Galerucella tenella
AGGCATAGGTGTCGCCATCTACAATACAAAACTGAAAGATGGGTGTGTCTCAGGATGCGAACTGAATTTTGTCACTATGACAGTAAACACTTCATTTTTTTATATTACACACAGATATCTATTTTATTTTATGAAACATTGTTTGAAAAAAGAAGAAAATAGATTATATTTAAATATGATTCTTCTTCCACTCGTGTTAAAGTCAAATCATAAAATAACCTAATCATTGAATATAGGTTATGTAATTGATTTGGAATTGTGATTTATAGTGATTTTTTCTTTCTCAAAATATCAATTTTTTTATATGTCATGTCAATAACCTATAATAAATTTTGGTTGTAAGTTTTTATTTTAAGAATTTATATTTCGGTATTTATTTTTATTATCAATAGATAGTAAATAATGATAAATATCACTTAGATTATTATGATCACTTTTTTTATTGATAATGTTAGGTTCTTGAGATATGTGAGTCATTTCTAGGAAAAGTCTTCTCAAAATACTTACTGTCACCTCCATGGGACGTTTAGCAGCAATGACTGTAGTGAGTCAATCTTCAATTTTGCGAATTTTAGAAAAGGAAAATTTACGACCTTACACCGGTACAAAATTTATTGCTTAGAGATTATCCTTCAAGGATGAACTTTGCTCAGTGGATGATAAATAAAAAAATGAAGATCAAAATTTTGTTGACAAAATTCTTTTCACTAACGAGACCACATTCACTCATAGAGGTGTTTTTAACTGGAGAAGCAGTCACAATTGGGATATTGAAAATCCCCATATATTCCGAGAATCACATTTTCAGTACGAATTTAAGGTAAATGTATGGTGCGGTATCTTTGGAGATAGATTGTTGGGTCCTTATGAATTACCAGCAAATTTGAATGGTCATCATGTTTACAATTTCTACAAACAACTCTATTCGATCATCTCGAGGAATTGCCACTTAATCGAAGAAGATACATGTGGTTCATGCAGGATGGAGCAAGACCTCAATATTCAGATAATAGTGAGGAATCATCTCGAAAACCAATTTCCCCATCGTTGGATTGGCAGAGGTAGTGAATTTCCGTGGCCGCCTAGAACTCCCGAAGGTAACCCCCTAGATTTTCATTTTTGGTGCCATATGAAATCATTGGTATATTCACGAGAGATAAACACTCGTCAGGAACTATGACAGCAAATTATAAATTCAGCTAATCTTATTGCCGACCAACCTAACATTTTTTTCAAGACAAGAAGATCATTTAGCAAAAGAATGAATAAGCTTATTGAAGTAAACGGGGGTCACAGAACATTTGTTACAAAAGGTTTTTGGGCACTTTCCGTTTCTGATATTTCCGATATGTTATTAAAATTGTAGGTACTTTTATTGAGATTATAATTTTCAGAACCACAATTTGTTTGCAATTCATCCGCTTATTTAATAGTTGTGTTCTTTATTGGTGACACGGATTAAAGTTTAATTTGCGTATTAAATCCGATTCAGTGGTCCAAAACATCGACATAGTTATTACATTTCAAAACTGGACAGCTTCATGTTTAACTTAAAATATCTCGAGAAATATTGACTTTATCGTTATGAAAAAAGAGTACTTTATTTACGTTAAAATATTGTAGAAGAATCGAAAAATTGTGCTGAAATTTCTTTTCCGTGAGTGGCGTAGAATTTGGGAACGATTAACCTGTCGCTTGCCCCTGCCGAACGCCTCTGGTAGTAGCCAGAAACCTTTGTTTAATATAATTTAGTGGGGTGTACAGTGTCTACACTTTCTGTCAAATATGAATGAATACATTAAACAGTTTTAAAGTACTGAGCGCAAATAGTCTTTAAATTTTCGAACAAAACACCCTGTAACTAAGTAAGCAGCTACATTTTATTTAGGTGTTGTGGGTTGAATCTTCATAATTTGGAGTCAGGATTCTACTGTCAAATTATTTTCAATTAGTGATGAATCACACTGTATATAGTGCGTCTACTTAAGTTGGAACCATATAGAAAACTTTTTTATTAGTGGTTTTATGGAAAAAATTTATTCCTGATAGAAAGTTGTGCATGGTCCAAAAGTTAAAATGAATGCATTCATCAGATATCAATTTTTTCAAGCAGTATACGAGGTTTGTCAAAAAATTTGAATTTTGTGCAGGAGTAAAGTATCTTTATTTTTTACAATTCAGAAAAATGTTATAAAGTAAAGTTGTTTCGAATTAAAAGTTATATTCAAATATGCAATTACAGCCATCTATTATGAAAATTCAGGTTTTGTGATTATTCACCAATAATTCCATATTAATTATTCTGGCTGGATACAATTTAACGCAATCTAGGATGCCCAGAGTGAGTTGTTGTTTATAACATCACAATAAAAATGGCAAATACTGACAGCATCAAAATACTTAATATGGACTTTATCAATTATATCACTTTTATGGAGAGAAATACGGTTTTTTAATTTTTGGCTAGTGTGACCAATATATTTATTCTCGCCATTTTTACAAGGGATACAGTATAATATTATATTTGAGAGATTAAGAATATCAGTTCTATCCTTAACTCTTGTATAAACTGATTTGATCGTTAAACATGTCTTATTTGCAATTTTTATGTTAGTAAGTGGTTTGAAAGTTCTAATCAATTTTGGTGTTATTTCTCTAATGTATGGTAAAGAAAAATAGTAATAGGGAATTTCAGCATGCTCTGAAATAATGTCCAAATTTGGAGAGTTATTATAAAATATGTTTTTTATCAACTTGTTTGGATATCCATTATCTAAAAATAATTGATGAAGGATTTTTAAGTTCTTTTTCATCAGATACAGGATCTGAAATATTAGATATTCTATTTTTCATTTGCTTGATCAAATTAATTTTCATAGAATATTTATGATAAAGAGTCCTACGCAAATCACTTTTTCCACTCACAAGATTTGTGGCACTCGTCTTACGGTTAGGTTAGGTTACTGGCGCTTTGCGCACTAGTTATACAAACTACTATTTTTCTACTAGTGTGCGGAAAAGTGCACTTTTCCACACTCATTTTTGTGTTGCAAGTGTCACTTTTCGACAATAGTCACAAAGTAAATTTGAGGAGTATACTGACATTTGAATATTTAAAATATATATTTGTATGGTTGTAGTTTACAAAATTTGACTACATTGGAAAACATTTTAGCCTCTGCAATGAATTTGCAGAATGCTGCAAATTGCACATTCAATATTAATATTAATAATGGGGTCAAGATGTCGGCTTCTAGCCACCGACTCAGGGGACTAGCAGAGAAGGACTAGCAAACCTTCGAGGATGCTTCTCCCAAGACCGTCTGTGTACCTTCACGTGGTGGCCCTGTTAACACAGAACACAGCGGATCGAACCAACCTAAATCCAAGGTGTGAGATACCGTGCCGAGGGATGAATGGCACTAGGGTCAAATAGTGTCACGAACGGTCCCTCTAGGGCACCGGGCGAAACCTTATTAGTAACCTAGCCTTAACCCTGTGCAGGGGGCACCGCAGGGTTAGACACACCCCTTCCCCCCTGACTCGTGGGACTCAAATGGAACCAAACGAAAATAAAAAATTAGATGACGGCGGGAAGTCTGAATCAGAGAGTATGCTCTCAGATGAAGACAGGACCATCGTCGGAAGCAAAAGTGACGCATCAGTGGGAACAACCGGAACCACTGAAACGATCACAAAACAGATCGCTGGGCTTGGAAAAGTCCAGTAAGTAAGGAAAACCTCGGGAGCCTTCAAAAGAAGGCAGACCAAGGCAAGAAAAATGGCGGAAGAAACATGGACGCAGGAGAAGCCTGAAAAGCAGGCTCCTAAGGAACATGAACCCAAAACCAAAATGGGGAAGAGAAACCGCTCGGAATCTCAGACCCCCCCAAAACCGCGACCAAGCAAAAAACCGAGGAGTGGACCCCCACAGACCGGTTCATACAGCGAGGTCGCCAAGGGAACACGGATGGCAATTATTGACAAACGCCATCCGGAAATAACATTGAGCCAAGAACAAGCAGACTTGGTTCAAGACAAACTGGTGAACGCAATCGATGCCACCCCCTCAGGCAGTGGCACGAACTTGCAGTTCATCAGGACCACGTTCAGCGGAGGCGTCTTGTGGCTGACCTGCGCAAACCAGGAGACAGCTGACTGGCTCAGGGGTGGTGCAGAGGGCCTGGAGGGTCTATAGGAAGGGGCGGCTTTAACAGCAGTGGAAGCCAAGGACGATCCAGGGTCATTGTATTTATCCCTGGACCAGCAGATTAGGAAGAAAAAGTGCGGGAGCGCTCGTGGAAGCAAAATGCCAATCTAAGGGTGAACGGCTGGCTCCTCCTGAGTCGGAAAGTGGAAGAAAAAGGCCAAATCCTGGCCTATTCCATCGACGAGGTCTCCCATGGGGCCTTGGTGGCTAACCGGTTTAAAGCTTATTATAAGCTTAACATTGTTACTTTCAGGGTCCTGGGGGGGGCTCGTCGAGCGGTGAAATTCAGGGTATTTCAGGGGAACCTCCATCATAGTAAAGGGGCTTCGGCGGAACTTACTGTGATAAGAGGGAAGTATGAAGTGGCCCTTCTTCAAGAACCCTGGACTAACAGAGGTAAGATTATGGGACTGGATGGCATTGGTGAGTTGATTTATGACAGAACCTCTGACCACCCAAGAACATGCATAATTGTTAAGAAAGGTATAAAAGCCCTTTCGCTTAATAATTTTTGTTGTAAGGACTAAGCGGCGGTCCTCATCACACTGGGGCAAGGAAATGGGACTAGAGAAGTAATTCTCGCATCGGCCTATCTTCCTTACGATGACCCCAGACAACCACCAGCCAGGGAAGTCGAAGAACTGGTCAAGTACTCCAGGAGGATGGGTGTGCAGCTGATCATTGCGTGCGATGCCAACTCACACAATCTCAACTGGGGAAGCACCAACACCAACGAAAGAGGTGAGTCATTACTAGAATTTATTACGGCTGACAATCTGAACGTATTAAATGAAGGAAATAAACCAACTTTCGCTAACTCAAACAGAAAGAAGGTTATTGATATCACGATTGGCACTCATTACATAAGTAACTTCGTGAGTAATTGGCATGTGTCCGAGGAAGATAGTTTTTCTGACCACAGACACATATATTTTCAAATTTCGGGAACCGAACCGAAAATAGAATACCACCGTAACCCGCGAAAAACGAACTGGGAAGCATATAGTGCAGAACTAGTTAACAGTTTAAACCGAACGATGGTAAAAATTAAGAACACAACAGACCTAGAGATAGCAGCAGACCTAACACAGGAAGCAATTATCTCAGCGTTTGAAAACAACTGCCCAACGGTGAGGAAGAAATCCAACAGGAATGTGCCTGGTGGACAAATGAACTTGCCGAAAAACGGAGACAGTTGAGAAAGAAGTTTGATAGAACTAAAGAAAATTCAGAAGAATGGACGGATTATAAGAGGGCCCTAACTGAATACAAGAAACTGGTAAGGAAAGTCAAGAGAGACTCCTGGAGGAGGCACTGTGAGAAGAACAGACTCACGAGTGTGCCAGACTGCAGAAGATTCTCTCCAAGAACCCTAATCAGACCATACGCGTTATCAAAAAAGATAACGGACAATACACGGGAAATGGGAAAGAAACCATGGAAGAGCTACTCAAGGTACACTTCCCTGGATCAATACCTACCATGCCACCGCAGAACTCTCCAGCGACAAAACTGGATCGACCACGATGGGCATCCAGGATAGACTGGCGAACAGCGAAGGCAGTGGTAGATGCGGAAAAGACAAAATGGGCTATTAACAGCTTCAAACCCTATAAATCACCGGGACCAGACGGGATTTATCCTATCCTACTCCAAAAAGGAGGCAACACACTGCACTACAGGGTGAGTGAATTGCTCAGAGCTAGCCTAGCTTTAGGGCATATTCCAAGAACCTGGCAACGCATCAGAGATACATTTATACCAAAACCTGAAAAATCTTTCAGGACACGGCTAAAGCTCTGAGACCAATCAGTCTAATGTCATTTTTGCTGAAGACTCTTGAGAAACTTCTCGACAGACATATCAGAGACGGTATACTGGCTACAAGACCAATACACCGAGATCAATATGCATACAGAGAGGGAGAATCAACCGAAACAGCATTACATCAACTCATAAAAAAGGCTGAATACGTGCAGGAAAACAAAGAGGTATTGCTCGCAGCCTTTCTTGATATAGAAGGAGCTTTTGACAACACCTCCTATGAATCTATAGCTAAGGCGACGAGGAATTCTGGGATCGATGCCACGAGCTGCAGGTGGATAGACTGCATGCTCAGAAGCAGGTTCATAGAATCAACTCTGATAGGGGAGACAATGGCCGTACGTGCAACCAGGGGTTGTCCGCAGGGGGGAGTACTTTCCCCGCTGCTGTGGAACCTGGTCATGGACGGGCTCATCAGAACCCTACACAGAGACGGATTTAACACCATAGGATATGCAGACGACCTGGTAATTCTATCCCAAGGTAAATTCAACAGTACAACCAGAGACAGACTCCAGATGGCTTTAAATGTAGTAGCAGGCTGGACTGTGAAAGAAGGGCTACGGATTAGTCCTTCGAAAACACAGATAATTGCGTTCACCAGAAGAAGGAAAAGGGAAGGACTTGGCCCTCTGACGCTTCAAGGTGAACCAATACGATTGTCGGATGAAGTAAAATATCTTGGGGTTATCCTAGACCCAGGCTGAACTTGGAACCGACACCTCCAGCACGTGATCAAGAAAGCAGAGGTGGCCTTCATGGTTGCCAGACGCACTTACGGCACTGAATGGGGACTTAGACCCAGCATGGTACACTGGCTGTACAAAATGGTTGTCATTCCCAGGATCACATATGCATCTCTGGTATGGTGGCCAAAGATCGGACAATCCTCTGCTATGCTAAAACTAAGCAAGGTCCAAAGACTTGCATGCATTGGCATTACAGGAGCAATGAGGACTACTCCTACAGTGGCACTGGAGACAATGCTAGACCTTCCTCCGCTACATTGTGTCATAATGTGCGAAGCAAGGGCTGCACTAACCCGACTGGAAAAAGCATCAGACCATGACGTGGCACACAGAGATAAGGCATGTGGATGATGACATTTTCAAAATGCCAACAGACCACATGACCACCAAATATATCTTTCGCAAGAACTTCGAGATTGTCATCAAAGATCGAAAGGAGCTTGAGGAAGAGAACGCACAACCACTTAGTAGAGCGAATGAACTGATCTGGTATCCAGACGGATCAAAAAATGAACTCGGCACCGGAGCGGGCATATACAGCAAGACGAGCAAATATGAAGGGATCGTCTTGCTTGGCAAATACGCTTCTGTATTTCAAGCAGAGGTCTATGCAATACTTGCATGTGCAAGGGCTAATAATATGAGAGCCTACAACAACAGGCAGATCAGGATCTACAGTGACAGTCAAGCCGCCCTCAAAGCACTTCAGAGCTATAGGGTGACATCTCGGCTAGTATGGGAATGCGGCGAAGAACTAGAAGACTGGCGACTCGTAACAGTGTAACACTGGAGTGGGTCCCAGGTCATAAAGGAATCGCAGGCAATGAAAAAGCTGACGAACTCGCAAGAGTAGGATCGTCAACTGTGATGAACGGACCCGAACCTGCTGTGGGCATCCCCAGATGCTTAACGAGGTCATGGTTATAAGGGTGGTTGAAATAACAACACAATAAACACTGGAAGAATTTGACCAGGCAAATACATGGGAAGAAATTCATAAAAGAACTATCAGAAAGAGTGGCGAAAGAACTGGAACAAACTACGCACCATAACGGGGCTAATTACGGGACATTTTCCCACAAAGGAGCACCTAAACAAAATAGGGCTGTACAACGAAGACCTTACATGCAGAAGATGCAAAAAGGATACCGAAACAGCTTTGCATATACTATGCAACTGTGAGTCGCTGTACCACAGAAGGCAGAAACTGTATGGTAGACCCCAAATGACTCCAGAAGACTTCTACAACCAACCAGCAAAGAACCTGTATGAGCTAATACAGGGAACGGAATGGCTGAATAGGTTGTAGTCAGAACACTAGGAGTATCCACAATAAGCCCAGGAGGCTGAGGTGGTACCGGCGAAGGGACAGCTCCTTAGAAAAAAAAATATCAATAATAATTAATTTTTTGATGAGTATTTAATAATAAATGTTTTTTTATGTTAACTTTTGTACAAAAAATATTGTACCTAACACGTGCGTAAAGTGACGTACATTTCCGCACGCGATTGCAGATGGCTGAATGACGCGTTAACGGAATTTGGTCAGCAATAGCGTGCGGAAAAGTCACTTCATGCACGTGTTGGGTACACTATTTTTCCAACTAGCGTGCGGAACAGTATCACTTTCCGCACTAGTTAACTAATACTATTTCATAAATTTGAAAACATTATTTAAAAAAAGTGTTTATAAATACCTAGCACCAGGGGCTGCGTCATAAGCGTTCTTAACCATTTCTACCATACTCTGTTTTTTTAAAAGGGGTACCCAAATTGTCTCCAAAAAAACCATATTGGCTTAGTTTGTTCATTCAATCTGCTCCAGTAACTCATTGGCCGCACGCTGAAGTAATAAAACAAACCGATCAAAACGGCAGTAATCAGTAGTAATTGTAACAATATTTTAGTTTTTGTATAACCTGCAAAATAACAAAAACAAATTGAGTTTCACAAAATTTGTTAATAATTCCACTATCTTTCTAGCAGTAATAATTGTTAAGTCCCAAAAATTCATATTCACAGGGTGTTTCTAAATTCAGCAGGTGACTGCTCGTATGAAATTAAGATGGGTCTTCCTTATAACAAAATTTCCCCAGCTCACCCCTTTCCGAGAATTCACCCTTAAAAAGTGGTGACTAAAATTGAATTTTTTTCTTAAGTTTCAGTGGAGCTAGAAACTTGAAATTTTGTCAGAAGGTTATTATCCAGGACTAGATAAAGTAGAGGCAATAAAAAATATGCCCATACCTAGGAATAATAAAGATGTACAGAGGTTTCTTGGGATGATTACGTATGTGGGCCGTTATATACCAAATTTATGAAATTTAAATTCTCCAATGAGAGCTTATAAAATAGTTATTTACGTAACTAGTTATGAAAAGAGCGATATTGTTCAACTAGCGTAATATTTGCGAGTTTAACAATGTCGCTCTCTTCATAACGTGTTTACGTACAACGTTTTATCTAATTCCGTGCTTTTATGATATTTAATGAGATCTTCAATTACAATGGTAATATGAAAGTGGATTCAAAGGGTGTTAGAAATATTGTTACAATGGAGTATTCACACAGAAAATTGACTTACTTTTAATAACTGTGTCCTTAATAATGTATTCAATGTTTATAAATCTTAAAATACTATTGAATTGTCAGTTTTGACAGTACCTAATTAATAAATTATTCTATGAAACTTGAACAGTTACGTAAAGTTTTTACATATAACTACCCCGTGGGTTGGGCTATCTATCGGGCGCGTCCCCAGGTGGCGGATAGGGGAACGGCCAAGGGACTGCGTCGCCGGTCCCTTGGTCAGTGGCAGAAATAAGTAGGGTGAGGGGAGCTAAACCTCCCCAAAAGCCTTTGCGAAACATGCCACCGCGGACCAGCCTACCCAAGCTAAGGTGTAAGGAATCGTGCTGACAGCTGAATGGCCGCAGGGTGATATGCGGTCACTAACGATCCCCTTGGGGAACCGGGCGGAACCCCATTGTAATTAGCCTTCCTCTGGTAATGCGGGGCTCTGCCAGAGGTGACCAACCCTTCCCTTGCTACTCGTGGGAACACACATGTACGAACACAAATTAAAAACAAATCCCGAGGCTGGACAGAAGTGCTCACCTCAATCAAAAGCAGTAGCTGGGGATGAACAGAAATGTCCACCCCAAAATACTGCACAGAATGAGGCTGGACATGGAAGATCACCTCGTGATACAACACAAAGGCCTAGGCGAAAGCGCATTTGTGGCGCCGAAGCCAAGAGGAGGAAGAGAGCGAAGGAATCAGGGGTGGCAGCAGCTACAAGTGCACCCCCCTCTTCCCCCACTCCACCTCCAACAACAAAGGCACTTCCTGCGGCCGGCGCCAAGAGCTCCGCTTTGAATAAAGGCAAGGAACCGGCTGCCCCTGCAGGTAAGCGCCCTCACTTGAGCACCTCCACGGAGGGGACTCCAAGAAGGCTGAAGAAGCCGCGCAGCGACAGAAATGTAGCCGCGCCTTCCAAAACCTTTTCGGATGCCGCCTTGAGACACCTCAAGGTTGCTATTATAGATGAGACTAACCCGTACGGTAAGGTTACCGCAGAACGGGAAAGAATCATTAAAAATCAACTGCTAGAGGAACTGGACAAGATTATCTTCTCCGCCTCCAGCAGCAACAGCAAAGCGCCCACGTTTAAGTCGTGGACATACTCCGGTGAAATCATCAGAGTGGTCTGCGATGACGACGGGACGCTAGAGTGGCTGAAAAAAGCCACAAAAAACCTCAAGCCGTGGGAGGAGGCATCGCTGGCGATCGTTAGTGTGGAAAGGCTCCCTAAGCTGACCAAGGCCTCGCTCTGGATCCCGGAGGACGTCCATAAGACGACATCCGGTGAAAAAGAGAGGGTTCTTGGTCGGCTTAGGGCGCAGAACCCTGATCTGACGGTGGCAATGTGGTGCACTTTCCACCATGAGGTAAAGGTGAACCCAGAAGGACACCTCTTCGTCTTCGGAATTGGAGACGAGGATATGGCTGTCCTCAAGAAGAAGTCGATGAGGATGAGCTATGCGTTCACCTCATTGACTATTAGGGTAACAAGGAAGGAAGCAGGGGGCACCTCTGAAGACCCGAGGTCCTTGGTAGTCGAGCCACATAAAGTGGACATTGACCCCAAGGCCACCATGGGTCCCGAAAAGGACGTCGAAACAGTCGATGACCTGACGGAGGAGGCACCCGAAGACAACGAGGTCGTCTCTCCCCTAGCGGAGGAGCAGATGGACCTCTAAAGAGAATCCAACTCCATGCAACCTACTCATGGGCAAGGACGTTGGAAAAAAGGTGAATATTATACAATGCAACCTCCAACACAAAAAGGCGGCAACGGCAACACTATGTCGCCGCCTTGATGTATTGGAGGATGCAATAGCTTTGATCCAGGAGCCCTGGATAATAAAGACCAAAATTACTGGTTTCAGTAGCCTAACGGGTCAAATTTTCAGCCTACCAAGCAATCAGCAACCTAGGACAGCTATTTACGTCCCAAGGAAATACAGAGTCTCTCCGATGGCACAATTCTGCACCTCAGACCTTACTGCGGTTAAAGTGGAATGTCCAGATGGAAGAGGCAAATATACGGCGTTGGTACTCGCATCGGTGTACTTACCTTCAGATGCAACCACCCTACCACCGACTAAAGAGATGGAGGTACTAGTGGATCACTGCCTCAACCACAGAGTGGAGCTGATATTGGGTTGCGACTGAAACTCACACCACTTGAGCTGGGGCAGCAAGGATATCAACGCCCGAGGTAAGTCTCTTTATGAATATATAATTAGGAAAGATCTAACAATCTTAAACAGAGGCACGGAGCCGACATTTATTAACGCCCGTAGCCAAACATTAATAGATATTACGCTGGCGACAGCCAAAATATCAAACAAAATTCAGGACTGGCAAGTGTCGGATCATATTTCTATGTCAGACCACCGCTGGCTGACCTATACGGTAAGCCAGGATCTCAGGACCACTGTAAAATCCCGTGACCCGAAGAGGACGGATGTAGCTCTCTACAATCGACTCTTAGAAGGTGCTCTGCGGGAAACAGAGGTCCTGACTCCCAGCAATAATGAGGAACTGGAAAGGTACACAGTATCTATCCAAAACAAAATAGACATTGCCTATAAGGAATCCTGTCCTATGAGGATGGTTCAGACAGGTGGCACGACCAATACCTGGTGGTGCCCTGAACTGGAACACCTCAGAAAGACAGCGAGAACGACCTTTAACAAGGCAAAACGAACAAAACTCGAAGAGGACTGGGGAATGTATAAAGCCAACCTCAAAGAGTTCAAGAAAGTCTGCAGACAAAAGCAAAGAGAAGCCTGGAGAGCCTATTGTGAGGCAGTCGAAGACTTCCCACAAATTTCTAGGCTACAGAAGGCACTCTCAAACGACCACCATAAGAGTATCGGCATCCTGACAAGGGAAAATGGCGACAAGGCCGCCAACCTTCAAGAGAGCGCTGAGATTCTTATGGAAACTCACTTCCCAGGTTCTGTCTTTCCTGGAACGTCAAACTGGACGGAAGTACCAACAACACCCTCACAATACGACTGGCAATCTGCTAGTGCAGTAATTGATGAGGACAAGATAAGGTGGGCCATATCGGGCTTCTCCCCCTTCAAGTCACCAGGACCTGACGGAATAAGACCAGCCCTACTTCAATGGGGAATGGATATTCTTATGCCGCACCTGGTTGGAATTTTCAGAGCCTCTTTAGCTCTGAGGTATATTCCCAGTAAGTGGAGAGAAGTACGAGTGGTATTTATACCCAAACCAGGTAGGATGGACTACACCTTACCAAAAGCATTCCGACCAATTAGTCTCACATCGTTCTTTTTAAAAACGATGGAGAGGTTATGCGAGCGGTATATAAGAGATGAAGTGCTAGTTCACAACCCACTTCATCCAAATCAGCATGCATATACTCCGGGAAGGTCCACTGATTCGGCCCTTCACCAAGTGGTCGGCAGAATCGAAAGATCATTGGACAACAAAGAATCCACCCTGGGTATATTCATAGATATTGAGGGAGCGTTTGATAAAACAACCTTTCCAACAATTACCCAACAACTCAACTCCAGGAATGTACCTCTGGTAGTAGGAGAATGGATACTCAAGATGCTCTCTAGTAGAGCAATAAGTATCAATGTAGAAGACATCACAGTAAGAGGACTGGTCATGAGGGGATGTCCACAAGGAGGAGTCTTATCACCCCTTCTGTGGAACATAGTCCTAGACACCCTGATTAATCACCTCAACAACAATGGATTCTACACAATTGCATACGCAGATGACATAGTTATCTTGCAGACTGGCAAATTTGTGAACACACTGTGCGACAGAGCGCAGGATGGGCTTAAATTAATTGAAAAATGGTGTAAGGAACACTCACTTTCGATCAATCCCAGAAAGACTGAGATGGTCCTTTTCACCAGGAAAAGAAGTTTATCGGGTTTGAAACCTCCCGAAATCTTCAAAAGCAAACTAAACTTTTCGGAAGAGGTGAAATACCTTGGTATTACCCTCGACAGGAAACTAACATGGAACTCTCATCTACACAACAGAGCAAAAAGAGCATATGTGGCTTATGAACAGTGTCGGAGGACAGTGGGACGCACATGGGGTCTGTCACCCCGTGTGGTCACCTGGATCTACACTGCAATAATAAGACCCATGTTAACGTATGGAGCAATTGCATGGGGACCGAAAGTTCTACAAGCAACGGCCATCCAAAAATTATATCAAATACAGCGAATGGCTTGTCTGAACATCACAGGAGCCATGAGAACAACACCAACCGCAGCAATGGAACTAATTACTGGTCTGACCCCTCTGGACTTGCACGTCAAGGAGGTTGCGTTAATGGCCATGGTACGATTGCGCACGGCTGGTGTAAACCCCGAAGTAGGAGTGGGCCAATTGAGGTTGAGCCTATGGCAGGAAGCGCTCACTGCGCTACCTCTGCTGCAGGCAGCCAACGATGCAATTGAACCCAGGTTTCTGTTTAACAAACCCTACAAAATTCAAATAAAACAGAACACAGAACCAGACGCTGCAAATGCAATACGCATTTATACAGATGGTTCAAAAATGAAAGAAGGCTCAGGATGTGGAGTTTACTCGAGAGCACTGAGCCTCAAGATTAAGTGGGGAATGGGAAACAATACCAGCGTGGTTCAAACAGAACTGGCTGGTATCTCAATTGCCACAAAAGAACTAACCAGACGAGGAATTTCTGGCAAAACCATGATAATCTGCACTGATAGTAGACAAGCCCTATTAGCCTTGAACAGACAACGTGTTATATCGAGGCTAGTACTAGAGTGCCACCAAGATTTAGCTGACGCCTCGGCAGATAACAATATTATCCTGAGGTGGGTTAAAGGGCACGACAGGAGTAAAGGAAATCGCATTGCTGATTCTTTAGCCAGGGAAGCCGCTGGACTGAAAATTCTAGGACCCAGTGACACCTACGGCTTAACGACTTCGACAATTGCGGAACTAGCCAAACGTTACACCCATGCTCAATCCCTTAAGAGATGGGATGGAATCAAAGGATGCAGTCTTGCCAGGATCACCCTGGGCGACCCTGGAAAGCTGGCGCCGAAGAAATATTTGGCGATGACCAGGAAAAACCTACGTTTAACAGTAGGATTTCTGACTGGTCACTGTCAACTAAGGAAACACCTCCATACTATGGGGTTAGTGGACACACCTCTATGCAGGATGTGTGAACAGGAAGATGAAACTGTCAGGCATGTCTTATGCGAGTGTCCGGAGTTATCGTCAATAAGAGAGTGTGTGTTCGGTGAGTCTTGGCCTACACCTGCCGATATAAAGGAGATGTCTCCTAGTGACCTGACCACCTTCCTGAGAAGGACAGGATGGACAATGACCTAGGAGGACAACTCCTCGGGAGGATGTACAATGGGTCACATGTGGCCTAAGTGCTGTGAGCCTACACACTCACCCTCCCCACTCTACAGATACAGATACATATAACTACTTTTCATAACTGATATATGAAGGTTATGAAAAATGTGACGTTACCTAACGTCAAGGAGTGATTTAAAATGTCACATTTGATAGCGGAGTTAGATATTGTAAAAGGATATGTTTGTTTGGACCATAGAGATAGTAATAAGGAAGGAGACGACATCCAGTGTTAGGTTCCATATGTACATGTGGAATCAGTGGGCGTGGCTAAGTATGGTACGCAACGTATTTCTGCTCAGAACCGGATTTGATATTTTTCGATATATGAATTTTTAGTATTGTTAATCGATGTAATGCAGTGAATCCTTTTTAATATTTGTAATATTTGTAATACACCCCTGCATATTATTTATCTTACCTGTGGTACGTTATTCCCGCAGATTTCTTAGTATCCATGCCGTCTCGACTGGTACAACTTCTAGCAGCACAAGAAACCATTTTAGTCAATCAATTAAAACAAAAGTATCTTCAAAAATGTAATTTACAACACCAATGACACTTAAAAATAACTTTGACATTAGCGTGGCACGAAAATGGCTGACCGAGTACGCTTTAGATCACGTGACTTCGTCTCCTCCCTTTATTACTATCTCTAGGGTTTGGACTGACCAGCATACTGAATCATTTGAAAATTTGAAAAGAGAATTAACTGAAGCTCCTGTTTTGCAATATTACGATTTCAATAAACCAGCTGTTATTTCTGTAGATGCATCGAAAAATGGAATCGGTGCTTGTTTACTGCGAAATTGTTCACCTTATGCCTATGCTTAAAAGCGACTGAAACTCAGAAAAGGTGGGCACACATTGAAAAGGAATTAGCAGCTATTTTGTTTGGATGTCAAAAACTTTATGAATTTATTTATGGGCGCACCTTTTCAGTAGAAACTGATCACCGACCGTTGTTAGGAGTTTTTAAAAAAAACATTATTTGAATATCCTGCAAGATTACAGCGTATGGTACTTCAATTACAAAAATTCGACTTTTATAAGCCAGGCAAAGATTTATTTTTATCCGATGCTTTATCCAATACATACATTGATAATAATGAAAATTCAATATCACTCGATGATAATAGAGAAGTGAGAATAATTGTAAGTTCAGTGATAAAAAATTTCGTGAATTTGTAAAACTTACGAGTAAAGATCCAGAAATGTTTTTATTGAGAACATTTATAAAAAATGGTTGGCCTAATAAAGGTATTAAAAAAGTGCCAGATTTGATCAAAGATTATTACAGGTTTAGAAATGAGATTGTTGCAAGAAATGGTCTTTTATTTAAAGGAAATTAAATAATTGTACCCAGAGATTTGAGGTCACAGATTATAGAAAAAACACACTTTGGTCATTTTGGAATAATAACATATGAAAATAGAGCTGAATAATCTTTTTTCTGGCCTGGAATGAATACAGAAATTGGAAAAACTGTATTAAAATGTAAAATTTGTCTTGAATATAGAGTAAATATTCAAAGAAAGTAGTTAAAGCAACATGAAATACTTGAAATTCCATGGTATAAATTAGGTGTAGGTATATTGTATTCAGATTGTCAGATGTTCTTGTTAGTAGATAGTTGGTTATTACTCAAAATGGGTTGAGTTGATGAAATTAGAAGAAAATACACATTCCAATACTGTTATAAATATTATGAAAACATTATTCAGTAGGTTTGGCATTCCAGCTATATTAATTTCCGATGGAGGACCTCATTTTCTTCCATGTTTTTTAATGAGTTTTCAAAAAAATGGGATTTTCAATACGTAGTTATTAGTTCACATTATCCATAGTTCACCACAATAGATCTGCAAAGGTCGCAGTGGGATAGGACAAAGAGCCACTCCAATTCTAATCTACTAGTTCACATTATCCACAGTCCAAGACTCCACCGGTATGGTGGGGAAAACAAAACAAACTATTGAAAAACTGCTTAGAAAAGCTATTGAAGAGAGAAATAACATTGAGTTGGTTTTGCTTATGTATAGAAATACACCCATAGAATGTGGATTTTCGCCGGCTCAGCTCATGCTGTCCAGAAATTTGAGGGATATACCTACTGCCTACAACGGAAGAAGCACTTAAACCTCAAAATATTAATTTGAATAAGTATGATGAAACTTTAACCTCAAAAAGAAAATCGCGGAAATTTTATTATAACCGTTGTTATAAAAACTTAAAACCTTTGAAAATAAATAATAAAGTATAACATCAAATTCATTCAGGTTCTAAGTGGGAGTTTGGCAAAATAATTGATAAGCCTCGAGAACGTTCGTATATAATAGAAAAACAACATGGAAATCAAGTAACAAGAAAAATCGTAGGTTTACTGAAGGTTTATTAGAACCCGAGACAGAATCCAAATAAAATTGGAGAGGGAGGAAATAGATGATTACTATAATTTGAGTTTTTCATTCGAACCAGAGGTTTATAATGTGCCACCAACAACATCTTCAGGTAGAGTAGTGAAATAACCAGGAAGATTTCGTTATACTCAAACTATTCTATTTTTCATTTTTTCATTAATTAGTATTAACAATGTTTCTTAGATTTAGAAAATAGTTAGGTGAGTACTATAATCTTTTTGTTTTCTTTTTGGTTGACATAATTTTCTTTTCATTATATAGCTGGAGATGTGACATATTAACATTTATATTTTTAATATATTAACGAGCCGCCCATGGCAAAATTATGGAAAGTAACATTATCAATTTCACTTGACTGATGTTGAAAATAAAGTTAGATAATAGATAGGATAATAGATAAGATAATTTTGTATTGCACTTGATGGATTTTGATTCAATGTTATTAACTTTATACCGAGTTTGTTCACCAAAAAATATAATTGAATAATACATACTAATTGCTTAAACAATAGATGTTCATAGTCTGAAGGTCGGTGGGAGATCGACCTTCACCTATCCGATAACCAGATGACAATTTTTTTCTATCAAATATTATCAATTAACAAACAATGAAATAATAAAATTAGAATAATTTGAATTTGAATTATTTCAAGCCGTTTGGCTCAGAATTACAGAAACTGGATTTTTATGAACAATTACCATATTAGTATAATGATAGAATGTGTTATTTCTTTAAGATTTAGTTTCCTGTCACCAACAGGAGACTACATGAGCCAAACAAAATCTACCTGCCGGTCTTCGGAGACATTTTATATGTTACGGTAAAATACTTTTTCTACGCCCATGTCTGTAAACGTCAAAAATCGCACTTTCAACATTCCTTGTAAATGACATTTAACAATAACATGCACGTAATGAAATTAATGTCATGTCATTTATATTGTCAATTTCTTGAACAAAATACGATTGTATCCGAACATTTTTTCAACTTTATCTACGAATATGTCTGATAGTAGTGAAAGTGATGGAATTATGAGCACTCCACCGGAGATGTAACGGGTACGATTTGACACTATTTTCAGTGTCATAATGACGTATATTACCGCACTAGTGCGATAATAAGAATCTAGAAACATATTAATACCAGAATTAAATATTTAAAATAACACTGGAAGCTGCATTTTCAATTTCTGAAAGAAGATTGTTTTCGCTTGAATTCATTTTTATAGATTTTTGTTTATTCAACTTTGAAAATTTTATGACATAACTAATTTAGTTTATTCCCACAGCCTTGTTTGTCTTTGCTGCTACGGTCACAAAATATGATACACAGTACTTCATGTTTGTAGTCAATATTATTAAAAAAACGTTGGATTGAAATTTTTTTTTTTGTTTTTTATATGGGTACTGTTAATAATACTAAAAAACAGTTGTAGATAAAATTCTGTACGTAACACGTGTGATAGGAATTATTAACGCACTTATGTGATTACACGACTCGGCCTACGGTCTCCTCGTGCAAACTTCACATGCGTGCGTTAATAATGTCCATATCGCACTAATTACGTAAATAACTATAACATAGCAAATTATCCAAAGCTAATGAAAACTAATAAAGTTTAAATAATTGCGATGTTTTTTATTTAATGGAATAAAATAAATGGGCGTAGAAAAAGTATAGTACCTACGTTACACGAGTTGTAGGCTCATTACGCACTCATGAAATTCATGCACTCGCCGCTGCTTTTTCATTTCGTGGGTAATGGGTTACTTTACAACTCTTGTTACGTAATATACTATTACCTACTACCAATATGTAATATCAAACATTACGATACTGATATGAGTTTCGCGACTTCGTTTAAAATCTAGATCAGGAACCTTCAAAAAAAAAACTTATTATTTGTATAATTTTTTTGCAGTTATTCAATTGACGTACCCATTCAAACAATTTGGCATCTTGAAGCACACACCAATATTACAGAGCAAGCACACAAATACAGTGTTCAAAATATTAAAGCACTTTTTCACACAAGTAAAAGGTACAAATAACATCCTTAATTACATACATATTATTTTGGATTGGGTCACAAATTTTTGGTAATCCTTCGTTCTTGTCTGCAAAAAAAACGAAAAAATGACAAATAATGTTTCCATTACGAAAACCCAACCAACAGTTAGGGTTAAAAATCTACTTTTTCAACTTACCTATGATATGTGATGATAAATGCTGTGATAATAGTGGGTACCAATGATAAAGATAATTAATTTCTTTCTAGAAATGCCGATGAGTAGATTAAATAAAAATAAATTCACAAATGAAAACGACTAACCTCAAATCTCGAATTAAAATGATACTAAAAATGGAAAGTTTTATGTAGAGGAAGGCGGGGTTTGTTGGTTCAGTAGTTGCTGAAAAGCGCCGTGCGCTACAAGATGCGCATAAACTGTGCCAGTTTCTTCCACATGTCTTAAAACATCTCTTATTTATTACTCTATGATACAACACATACATACTATCTCTTTCTGTCAATATAAATCAAACATAACAACATACGATCGATTGTCTTCTTCACAAGACTTCAGCAGGACATACGTTATAGTTTCTTCAAATTTGCCGTAATAATCGTGTTGAATGACCAATGTAATTATTAAAACTCGCCTTACTACTAGTTGGTAAAACTGATATATGTCATCAGTCAGTTAGTTCAGTGATTAAGTTGTCTAGCTGTAGTCTTGTTATGTTCTGTTTTACATGAGTATAATTGTTCAGTTTTATTTTGTTGTAATTAATAAAGTTCTATAAATACTGATCCAGTCAATTCAATAATAAAGCCACCCTAACAACAGGTTATGGGCCCAGATTCGCCATAAACGGTGGCTTTGTTGAGAAAGAAAATTGAATTGTTAATATCCTAACCTGTAAAAATTAGGCGGGAGACGATACTTGAAGAAAAAAAAACCTTGAATCAAGGGAAAATGGACCAGGAGAAACAAAATTCAACCAATTTGAAGTTTACAGGAGACAATTGGACCCTTTGGAAATTCCAGACTGAAATAATATTGAAATCCAAAGGTCTGTTTGACATAGTAACTGGCATGACTCCAAGACCACAAACAAATAGTGAAGACTGGGATAGAAAGGACGCTAGGGCTCAAGAGATTATAGCGGTTCGAATGGAAGAAAAACCCCTGACACATATCCTGTCATGTCAGACATCAATTCAAATGTGGGACAAACTGAAATCAATTTATGAACAAAAAAGCCAAGTAAGCATTCACCTATTACAACAAAGATTTTTCAGCCTAGAGCTTAAAGGTGATGTGGCTCAGTTTATATCTCAGCTAGAGGAGATCAAAGGACATCTCAAGCAACTGGGGGAGGAAATTAGTGAGAAAATGGTAATAACAAAAAATCTTAATGTCACTGCCAGATAATTTAAAACATTTTGTTAGCGCATGGGAGTCCACTGACAGTAATAACCAAAATCTTAAGGAGCTAACCTCTCGTCTCTTAATAGAAGAAGAACGGATAAAAGGAAGTGAACAGGCAGTCGCACTAGCATCAAACTCGCAAACAAATACAAACTCCTCACACAATTATGAAACTAACAAGTATAAAAATAAGACTCGAAACAAAAAATGCAATTACTGCAAAAAACCAGGTCATTTAATTTCAGAGTACTGGTTCAGAAAGAAACGAGATGCTGAAAAAGTGAATCCAAAACCATCAAATGCTTTTATAAACAGTGTAGCTCTCACATGAGAATCAACATTCATCCTAACAGACTGGTGTATGGATACAGAAGCGAGTGATCATATGTGTTATAATCCAAATCTATTTACAAAGATTGATTATTCTGTCGAAAAATTAGTGAAAATGGGAGATGGCTCAATAGTGACTGTAGCAGGTATGGGACAGGTAGAACTAGAAGCATGGAATGGAGAAGAATGGGTATATACAGAATTAAATGAAGTCCTTTACATTCCTGAATTCAAAATTAATCTATTTTCTGTGGTAAGAGCCTTAGACAAAGGGTATAAGTTGTACTCCAATAAAAATACCACTGAAATTAGAGATACAACAGGAAGAATATGTGCAACAGCAGTAAGACAGGGTAAGTTTTTCAAAATGAATTTTAAACAACATGTCTCACATTGTAATGTTGCTGAAACCATACTGGACTGGCACAAAAAATTAGTTCACATAAATTTTGAAACTGTTAAAAGAGTCCTGAAAGAAAATAATGTCATTTACAAAGATAACGTAAATAATTTTTGTAAAAATTGCCTAGTTGGCAAGCAGCATCGATTACCTTTCAATACCAGTAATTCACAGACTACAAAAATAGGCCAGTTGATTCATGCTGATTTGTGTGGCCCCTTTGAAACCAAATCAATAGGTGGCGCAAACTATTTTCTACTTCTCAAAGATTACTTCTCAAATTATAGAGTTACATATTTCATAAAAAACAAATCTGAAGCAAGTCAGAAAATAAAGTTATTTATCAAACTCTTTGAAAATCAATCTGGTAATAAAATAAAAACTCTAAGAATGACAACGGGCTCGAATTTGTTAATGAAGGCTTAAGTAACTTATTAGCCCATCATGGCATAAAACACGAAAAAACATGTACTTATACCCCTCAACAAAATGGGTGTGCTGAGCAGGAGAATCGAACTCTTGTGGAGGCAGCAAGAACCTTAATACACAGCAAAAATCTGGATAAAAAGTTTTGGGCTGAAGCAATTAACACCACAGTTTTTGTTCTGAACAGAGTTGGACTTGCACGCAACTCAAATAAAACATCTTTTCAATTACTATATGGGAAAGATTTCAATATAAATTTCCTGAAAACATTTGGTGTAAAAGTAGCTGTGCATATACTTAAAGAAAAGAGGAGGAAGTTAGACCCTAAAAGCAAAACTGGTATACTAGTCGGATATGATGAACAAGTGAAAGGTTATAGAATATACTTGCAAGAGACAAATAAAGTGGAAATACATAGAGATATAATAATAATACCTGAAAATGACAAGGAAATTAATACACTTGAGGAAATAGTAATGTTGGACATAGACACCAATAGTGATGGAAATCCCGAAAATTACCAACCTCTCGAAAATAATAAAAATCCTGAAAACAATCAAAATCTCAATATTGAACAAATTGTAGAAACAAATGAAAATATTGAACAAAACGACCAGGGGGAACTTGTAGACAAAAGGGGAAGAAGAATAAAGAAACCTGCTTGGTATGAAGACTATGAAACAAGTTTTTTCTCAGCAGCTGAAGAACCACTTACGCTAGAAGAAGCACTAACCAGTGAAAATGCAAATAAATGGGAAGAAGCAGTGGAAAAAGAGATGTGCGTGTTAAAGAAAAATAAGACGTGGAGTGAAGTGAAGTGGCCCATTAATAAAAAGGTAATTCAAAGTAAGTGGGTGTTCAAAATTAAAACCGATGGTACATTTAAAGCAAGGTTAGTGGCGCGTGGGTTTCAACAACAATGTGATGATACATATGATATTTATGCGCCTGTAGCCAAACTGTGTACTTTTAGAATTATGTTAGTAATAGCATGCACATTTAAATTACCTGTTTTTCATATGGATGTGCAAAGCGCTTTTTTATATGGTGATATTAATGATGAAGTATATATGTCATTGCCAGGAAAAGACAAAAATAATTCTAGGAGTGTGTGTAAGCTAAACAAATCCATTTATGGACTTAAAAAATCACCAAAATGTTGGAATGCAAAATTTGATAGTTTAATAAAGGCAAAGGGTTTTTTACAATCACAGAATGATTTTTGTCTTTATTATAAAACTTCTGTAAAAAGCAAAATTTATGTCTTATTGTATGTTGATGATGTTCTTATCTTAGGCACAAATGTGTCAGATGTACAAGATGTTAAACATTTTCTTAATAGTTCTTTCTGTATGAAGGATCTTGGTATAATGTCACATTATTTGGGTATTAATGTTAAACAAAATGTACAACAGGGTTATATAGAACTGGATCAATCGGATTACTTAAAACAAATATTGCAAAATCATGATATGAATGAGTGTAACAGTGTAAGTACTCCAATGGAACCAGATTTAGAATATAATGTGTTAAATAATCCTAGTAATGATGAAAAAATGATTAGAGTATGTAGAAGAATTATTGGCAGCCTTTTATATGCTGTCTCGGGCTCTAGACCTGATTTATGTACAAGTGTGAATCTGTTAAGTCGTTTTCAGGATAAGGCCAATGATCTGTTATTAAAATCCTTAAAAAGAGTCTTAAGATATGTAAAAGGCACTTTAGAGTTGAAACTATTGTTCAAACCAGACACCAATGTTAATGCTCTCCGTGGATATGTTGACTCAGATTGGGGAGGGGATGTTTGCGACCGCAAATCAACCACAGGCTATGTGTTTAAATTGTTCAATTGTAGTATAATATGGGCAAGTAAAAAACAACAAACAGTGGCAATATCATCTACAGAATCGGAATTTGTAGCACTTGCTGCGGCGGTAAGCGAAGTATGCTGGTTAAGAAAACTATTGTCTGATTTTGATATTAAACTTGAAAGCCCGACTACAATTTTTGAAGACAACCAATCGGCAATTAATATTGCACACAATCCTGAAAATAATAAACGAATAAAGCACATGGATATAAAATTTTTCTTTATTAAGGAAAAGATAGATAGTGGGTTAATCGAAATCAAACATATAAAGAGTAATGAGCAAATAGCAGATGGTTTTACAAAACCTTTGGGTAAAATCAAATTTCAAGCCTTTGTTGAGCGTTTGGGTCTAGAATAAGTTTTTTTTGTTAAGTATATAAATATAAACACTTTCTCAAAGGTGTTGAGAGTTAGAATAATTCCATTGAAGGGGGGTGTTGAATGACCAATGTAATTATTAAAACTCGCCTTACTACTAGTTGGTAAAACTGATATATGTCATCAGTCAGTTAGTTCAGTGATTAAGTTGTCTAGCTGTAGTCTCGTTATGTTCTGTTTTACATGAGTATAATAGTTTTATTTTGTTGTAATTAATAAAGTTCTATAAATACTGATCCAGTCAATTCAATAATAAAGCCACCCTAACAACAAATCGTAAAAAGAGACAACGATATTATAGACGTAACGTAACTGCTCGTACTAAAAGTTGGATTTGACATTACCTCATTTGAGGTTATGCGAGATTGATTTGCTGTCCTGTTTTTAGCGAATTTTTGAGGAGCGGGTAAACATACAACACGGCTCCACCCACCACGTCAAATTTAGTAGTTGAGGTGCGCATGCGTCCAAGCAGCCTTTAACCTTCTATTCGATGTGACTGAATGTGAGCTGATTAGCGCAGTTGGTAGGGTAATGAGCTCAGAACTCAGAGGTCGTAGGTTCGAAACCCGGTTAGGTGCTGGGTTTTTTTGTTTTTTTTTTTAGTTTTTTATTTACTATTTTCTGATATTCCTATATATAGTTACACTTTGATCAATCGGGTTTGGGCCTGGGTTTCCTTGTTTTTTCTTTAGTTTTTTATTTCTTATTTTATGATATTTCTATACATAGTTACACTTTGATCAACCGGGTTTGGGCCTGGGTTTTCTTGTTTTTTCTTTAGTTTTTTATTTCTTATTTTCTGATATTTCTATACATAGTTACACTTTGATCAACCGGGTTTGGGTCTGGGTCTTCTTGTTTTTTTTTAGTTCTATATTTCTAGTATTTACATATTTATTTCAATATTGTTATGCTACTAAATTTGGCAAAGTCTTGAGTCATGCGCAGTTGAAGGAGCCGTGTTGTATGTTTACCCGCTCCTAATTTTTGGATTGAAAGTGTATTTATTGTTAAAATCAGGATTAATTTAACTTTTTATTTCATTTGTTATTGGTAAGTACGAATATAATTCATTATCAACTTGTAAATTTTTGACATTTTATAATACCTAAATTACCGTGGGACGGGTATATTAAAATGCTTATTTTACTACTTATTGATGGTGAATAGTATTCATAATACTCCACAATTTGTAATTCCCTGTAGAATTTCCAAAGTTGCATGAATCAAGTGTCTGATTATACTTGTAACAGTATATTAACCAACAGCTATTTTCAGAGATGCCTGGAAAATGGCTTAATTCACAAGCACAGGAGTTTGTTATAAACTTGATTGAATATTTTGAGACGAATAAAAAACAACGGCGGACCTTTTCAACCTATTTCATCCGTTCAGGATGTATTATACTTCAACATCTAGCTAAGGACATTTCTATTTAATATTATATTTCAGAGAGTGCAACTGCACTGATAATATCAGTTAAAACGGTATGTTCCCTTAAAAAAAGGAAGGAAAATATCACAACTTTCCCAACCCAACATCACCTAGTCAGACACCTCAATTAAAACTAAAAACAGAGGATTCACCCGAGGGACCCAAAATGACAGTACGGAATACCTTATATAACATGTATGAACAAAGTAAGCAAACAAACATGTGAAGCAATAATACATCTTCCCATAGAGGTTATGAGTAATGAAAGTTTTTGAATACAGAAAGTTGTGCATATTTTTAATTTGAATGTGATAAATTATAGCTCTACATGTGCTGATTTCTTGAGTTGAGTACTGTCCGTAAATGTTTACCAATTTTTTGAGTGTAGATTGTATTTTTCACAATTAAGTTTTCTAATTTAAATTTGTTGATGTCACATATATGGGGTTGTTCTATAAATTATTTGGTATAAATTATAAAAAAATCTGAACATCGAAATTGTGTATTCCAGTTTAGTATGAAGTGAATATAAAAAAATATTTTGTTTTGTTTAAGATAATGATAATTTTGAACTTTTTTATTTTTTTAGGGAAGCATGTTACTTCACGGATTCGGTGATGAAAGGGTCTTGAGTATGTGGAAGGAAGCATTGGAAAATTGTAGTGCAAATGTTTGGAATAATTGTGTTAGGCATACCGAAAAAATAATCAAAGGCTGGTTTACTCGAAAACAAAATTTGGTGGAAATACATATTGAACCAGTGATAATAAATTCTGGTGGAGAGAGCTCAGATTCCGAAACGGATGAACTTTAAAGAAGGATTTGTAATAAAAATAATATATAACTCCCTTGTACTAATTGCTGTAAACATGTTTTTCAGAAGCAATGGATCATAATTATTTTCGTAGTTTGCTTTTACCCATTTATTAATAACTGCTGATGTAAAGGACCAGGCACTAATTATATATATGGGGCCCCGGGCTTCACTTAGAAATTTTCTATTGTTCGTCTGTGTTTTATTTTGATGTCTGTTCTGTTGCGGATATCTCTATTTTTTATTTTCAATATGAAACGGATTCCATTTGATATATTGCCCTGATGATGGTATATTCACCGAAACGTCGACCTTCAGCCTGTGAAGGAATCTTCTATTCACAATCTATAGCCTATCCAAAGAAAAAACATTATTCTAATATAATCAGTTTATAAATTTCAAAAGATTTAGGGTCAGTAGACTAAATATTACCTACGTCAGTTTTATAAACTACTAATTATAAATACTTATATAAAATCCAAGACATCCTACAAAAATTGGCTCTCTACTAATAAGCCAGCATGGTTAATATTAGTTTTGGATTTTGTAACTTATAGTTAACTATAAGTATAATAAGTATAACCAGATATAGTATGTACAAAAAGTACGAGGAGTAATAAACCCTAATTAAGTATGCAAAACCTTTACAGGGAGCACCATGAAATTTTTGATAAATCTCTTACTTTAAATTACATTTCTTCCGTAAATCTAAAAACCAGGTAGATCGACCCCGTATTTGTTTCAGTTGTAGCAAAGTTTAGGGTTTCTTCATTGTTGAAGGATTAGCAGATAAGCAATAACGCAATGCAGTGGTGTGTATTTTGGGAAAAAATACGTTTTAAATTATAATATAATAAAAAATGAAAAGAAATAATTATTGGAATACATTTATTACTTACATTTTATTCTATATCCGACTCGGAAGAGGAAGAATCGTTGTTGACATTAATAATAATAGGGTCGATTAAATCATCACAAATATTGTCAATTTTCCACATATTTGCCTCTACTTTGATAACATGCTCGATACAGTTTGTCCAATTTTCCTTACTAACATGACTTACAGCACTCTCAAACAATTTCACAACATCGTTTATTTTAAAAGTAGTATTTTTTTTCCAACTTCCCCCTCTACCTGAGCCCATATTAATTCTATGGGATTAAGTTCACAATGATAAGGGGGAAGTCGAAGAACTGATATACCACGAGAAGAAGTCATTTCTTCTACAATGTAGGTTTTGTATTTATTCTTGTTCATTTTTGCAATTCTGTAAAGTTCTTTCCTTAGTGGATCTTAATATTTTTCGAAATAAGCCACTCCAAAAGCTCTGCTTTACGCCAACGACTTGTGGGCAATGCTTCTCGTAACCGTGAATGGTAACTTGCGTTGTCCATAACAATAACAGCCAGCATTTATCCATGTTTCGTCTAAGTAGAAGATTTTAAAATTTTGTTCTCTGGCATGTCGAATGATTCTTTTTTTTATTAAAATTAGTACATCTCGTTCAATACAAAATGTACCTTACGGTATACCCTCTTAAAATATATTTTGGTACGTCTATGAAATCTACTTGAATGAATGATTTATTACTCCTTGTCCTTTCTATATAGACTTATAGGGGATTACAAATAGAAAATTAAATTTCTTGTTTAGTAGCCAATTCTTAAAAGGCTGAACTTTGGAATATTAGTCATAACGATTATTTCTATAGAGTTGACAGAAGTTTTGATTTGATTCATATGAATATTAGAATATTGTAGCTGACGTAACAGTCTCGTGATGGAAAAGCTTCACCGTTTCTACTTGTACTCGGCAAAACTCTTAATTAAGACATTAAGACTAAGTAGTGAAGATTGTAGAAATAGAAAGCAGATTTCCTTCCGATAACCAATTTGTATGTATGTTATCTATGGTCATTAGTATCAACTTATCACTCTTCTCTTATCACCTTATCAGTTGGTGCCTGTTAAACATGGTAAACATGCTTTATAGACTCGCAGCACACCTTCGTAGATTTCTCTGAAAAATAGTGTTCAGTGTTCACAATAGTGTTTATTTTATTTAAGGCATAAATACTGTTTAGATTCAGCCTATTAATTTGTGTAAGGATGGCTTATTGTAAGATATGGTTAGATAATTACTACACAGGACAGTATTATCCTGGAAGCCAGATTCAAGGCAAAGTTATATTAAACCTCAAAAGAGATACAAAATTCAGAAGTGAGCATAAAAACAACATCCAAATAATTATATTGCTTTTCCGATAATCTACTATATTACTTATATAGCAAAAATATTTTAAATATTAAAAAAAAATGTTTGTTGAATATTTGTAGCGACAGATTTTTAAGTATTAAACAAATATTAATTTCAAATATGGAATGAATATTTTTTTGTTTTACATATTTATGAAATATTTGTTTCAAATATTTATTAAATATTTCTTATGAACATTTATTGAGTATTTATTATTAAAATTTTAATAATTAGGTACATAATTGACAAGTTAGAACTCTCCTCCTGCAAAACTACTTTCCTAAAAAATGAAACACTTTGCTAATTTATAAATATTTTAATTCTAAGAACCATGATCGAACATATTAAATTGTCAATATCAAGATTCTCCGCATTCTCTGTGATGCTGCATTTCCCTGAAAAGAAAACACATTGCTACTAATTATTATTATATAGGCGAGGAAATTAACATTCTTCATTTTAAGATTTTCATGAAGGACTTCATGTAAATTATTTCAAGCTTCAATCTTGTTATAATGTCCGGACAGAAACACGTGAATAACACAATCACTATAGTGACCACACACAATTTGAACGAAAAAATGAACTTCGAATACACACTACGACTACACACACAATCACAATAATTCACAAAATATAAACGATGTTTCTGAATGGTACCTGGACAAACAAAAAACAAAACAGAACACAAAATGGCAAATAACTGCTATGTTTATTGTTCACGAGTTCACGGCGCACACAAAACATTCAACTTGAATGTTTTTGTGGATATTTACACAGCATGTGTTTTTTTCAGAGAGGTAGGTCAGGTAGGTATTCAACATTATTTAAATGTTTGGTCTAAATTAGTAATATAGGTGTAGTACCTATAATGGAATTAGAAAAAAATATATACAACTCATTTAACGAATAATATGAAAATATTGAACAAATATTTTTTATATTCCTTCTCCCTGGCCATCGGGAGAGTATAGGTAGGAATAATTTTCAAAAATGGAATAAACTTAAACGGTCTTTAAAGCAGGTAGGTATAACATTTTGGTTCAATAAAGTATAAGTTTTATAATTGTTTAATTTTCTGTTTTTAATCTCAGTTTTTTATTTTTAATGAATTTAATTAAAACCGGCAATGTTTCAATTTTGTCATAACAACAAAAAATATTATGTCAAGAGAGAATGTAATGTCAATAAAAATTCAATAAACCACTTCAATCAATTTCTCAATTTAATAAGAACACAAGTCTCTATTCTATTCCAAGTAAACACTTAATTATACATAAAATTTTGGTCCTTTGAGCCGGATACTTGGAATCGTGTATCAACGCCATTCCAGCAGTACAGTCGCACATTATTGGTTTCAACGATAGAGGAGGAAGCAAGTTGTATTATAAAGGTAATGACTATTTGATTTCCAAATGTTGCAGTACCGTACCGTACTTTCAATTGAAACTATTGGCAAATAGAAATCTAATATGAATTTACCCATGATTACAATTTTAACTATAAAAAGTTCCTCAAACGCTATTGAAAGTGGGCATATTTTTATTCATTTTTTGATATCATGACACTCAAAAAATTGAATCCAAACAGAGAATCTCTAAAGCAAAGTTTAGAGAATCTAAGAACGTTTCAAATCTCTGTAGATAATAGCAAACCAGACGTATCTGACGTTGAGTTCAGACTTGATACGTATAAAAATTTACCTTCGACCCCCCCTGTAATCAGTTAATAACACACAGTCGGTATCAATGTAATGACGTCTATAACGCACTGTAAAAAAAACGCACAGCTGTAAAGTAAATCGCACGGCTTCCCTAGCAACATCTTAGCAACTGTCAATAGACGTCACCATTTTTTTCAAAATTTACTACCTATTTGAAAACATTCAATACGGCCATGTTTAACTGTGAAAAAACCAAAGGGCTAAGTATATGTATTGATTATAATTGAAAAATGGACATTAGATTATCAACAATATATTAATGATGATTAAACGTTTGTTCTTTAATGTGCTTCTTTCATTGGTAATAGAGTAATAGAGATGGGGTTTACCAAGCACCTCTAATTATGTAACTGTTATTTCTTATGCTTCTTATAAAAAATACATGTACAAGTAGGTCGTAGGTAAATTATAGTACGTAACTAATGTTGTAAAGCATTTTACGCACTCACGGAATTACGCACTCGCCGCTACGCGGCATCGTGCGTAACTTTTCCATTCGTGCGTAAAATGCTTCTTACCACACACGTTACGTAATATTACTACTAAATGTGCAGGCGAGCCTTGTCCTGGACAACTCAAGCCAAGGTTCCGACACTGAGGCCACTGGCGGGCCCATTGTGTACGTAATATACTATTATTAGAAGATTTTCAAACAATCCAGTTGGTTATAGAGGAAAAATGTACAGATTCTGAGCTAGAAGAGCATTATCAATTTAGGTACAATTTCGAAAATGACTTTTTTAATACTATGGGAGCATTAAAACGTTACATTGAATCAAAATTAACTTACAGAATAATAGCTCTAATAATATACGTAGTAAAGACAATTCCAATAATTTGTTGCCAGAAATGAAACTTCCTACATTTCAAGGAGACTATGACATTTGGTTAACTTTCAAAACAAATTATTTATCGATTGTACACAATAATGAATCCATAAATACTTCAAACAAATACAATTTTTCACGTACTTCTTTAGGAAGGTACGCGAAACAAGTTATAGAAGGCATTGATTTTGTCGAAGAACAATATGATGTTGCATGGAAAACACTTTGTGAAATATTTGACAAGAAGCGAATACTAGCAAATAATCATGTTTCAAACAGAGAACATCAAAAAAGAGTCTGCAAGTTTCTATAGAAAATTGATAGATGAAACGTCAAAACATCTTGCTGCCTTAAAAAATTTAAAATTGAGCGATGAGGAAATCTCTAACATATTTTTAATTTATTTGATCAATTATTCTAAACTAGATTTAAATTTGCAGAAGAAGTGGGAAGAGTTTCAACCCACAAATGATTTTCCAACATTAAGGGCCAGTTGTATGAAGCATAGCTAACCTAATGTCTATGGTTAACCCATGATCACAGCTATTAGAGTGTTGTACGAAACGTAGTCAAGAATTATTTTGGTTAACTCATGAGTTAACTATGCAATTCACTGAACCACCAAAAATGGTGGTTTAACTGAAGTTCATGGAATAAACGTCAAATTCTGATGTGACATATCTTATAATTGACTGTCATATACTATAATTTTACAACTTTTTATTGTTTACAATGGAAAACGTGGACTATTTTGAAGAATTAACGGATGATGAGGATTTTCTAGAAATGATAAGAGGAGTAGAAGAAGGTTTACTTACTTATTTGTATACGACTTTTATACCTTATTGAGATTTTATGCTAGGTTTTAGGTTTAATGAGAAACGATTGCATATTTCGAGCAAGAAAAAATCATTTTAAAGAGTGGACGGAAAATGAGTTTTTTGATAGATTCAGAATATCAAAAGGCACTGCAATTTAATTTTTTTATATGGACCACCGCCAGTGCTTTGCGCATTACATTTCTTGTCAGCATACTTTTCCTTGACTCTTTTTTTAATATTTCTATATTTATCTCACTTGTTCGTTGTGTAGTTGCACTGATAAAATTAAATTCTCCAGCCAACTGAAGCCACAAATTTTTCTTCAATTTTTCTTATGCCGAGAACTTTCTGCATCCGTTTTCTTACACTCTATAACGTTTTTATATTTAGCAACTAGAGAAATCTGCGTCGATTCTTCAAATGCACTGAAATTTGGGGTACCTACGCTTGTTTTCTTTATCTGCCATCTTTTCACTTCCAAGAGAACACACAAAATGATATTTAACGCCAAGCACGCTTTTGATCATTGACTGTCATTGATTAACGATTTCACAGTATACAAAAACTGTGACGATTTTTCAAGTTAGTACCAACAATATTGATAAAATTCTCGAATGTTACTAGAGATTCGGATAACCAACATAAAAATATTAATTTGACTGTGGTTCAACTGATCACAACACGAACATCTTTCGTACAACGATTGATTGATTTGACTATGGTCAACATGTGAACCTGGTTCAGTTGATCAATTTGTTAACTACGTTACATACAACTGGCCCTAAAAGAGTTTTTCAAATTTTTAAATGAAAAGGCAGACACTTTAAAAAATTGGCAGCAAAATCAATTCACTATTTCAAAACCAAGTTATTCACATAATTCAACCATTTGTTTCTAAAAATGAAGTAAAATGTAATCTTTCAGTCAATTCAATTGAATGTAATTTGTGTAAAGGAGATCACACTATACAGGGTGATTCATTAGTGCGATAAAGTCCAATATCTTGTAAATAGTTGAAAATATTTGAATGACATTTTGTAGCCAGCCTAGAGGCTCATATCTTAAAATTAGTCGCAATTGTACAGCGTGTTCCAGAACGCCGTGCCAGATCAAAGTTATATTTTTTTAAATGGGACACCTTGTATTTTACTTCAAATTTGAATTATTCTTGACTTCGCTATCACAATGATATATTATCGCAATAGGATATACAGCGTATTTAAAAAGTTCTGACCACTTGTTTCTGTAAATCGTAATGACTTCAACGTCCTGTATACTTTAAACAGCACAATTTAAAATTAATCTTTCATAGCCATACGTCTGTGATAGTCGTCTTGTACTACAATTCAATCGAACTGATTCGATATCTGAGAAACCGTATTCAGGGCGAGCTCAAACTCGAATACATTGGTTTCATAATTTTTTCAAATGGACCACCCTGTACTTTATATCGGTAAATGAAAGTTACTTCACTATACTTCAAAATTTATTGTGTATTCCCTATACCTAAACTGAATAGTTTTTGTGATATTTCTAATTTATGGTTAGAGAAAGCCAACAATAATAAATTTACTCATACTTATTCATTAACAACTATACTGAAATTTTTGAAAAAATCGACAACAAAGTTATAAAAGATGCTCAAAGTGACCACCCTCTACATTCATAAAGGCTTGGAGACGGTCTTGAAAAGATCGACTTAACATTTCTAAGCATTTACACATTAACATTTTGAAACGCCAGCCTTATTCTAGTTTTCATATCGACTGGTGTAGTAACAGGTAATTGGTACACCTGTTCTTCAATAAAACCCCAAAGGAAGAAATCTGCTTCATTCAACTCTGGTGATCTTGGTGCCCAAAGAACTGGCCCTGCTCCCAATCCACCTTTCAGGAAACATATCATTCAATTGTCCCTGAATGAGCGCGTTATGGTGAGCAGGAGCTCCGACATGAAGATACCACATTTGTTGACGTGTACGGAGGGGATTTTCTCCGAACAGAACTGGTAAATGATTTTCCAGGAAATCTAAATAGACATCTTCATTTACCGTTTCTTCGGAGAAATAAGGTCCTATCACATAGTTACATACATAGTATACATACTCCATACATTTATAGACCACCTAATCTGACTGTGGGTGACGATATGATGAGGATTCGATGTGGAATAGTGATGAAAATTGTGTTTGTTCACACTTCCATTTTTATGGAACGTAGCCTCGTCACCAAAAAACACGGAGTCAAAAAAATGTCTTTGCACTTCTGTTTTTTGAAGTCCCCATTCACAAAATTTCACCCTCCTCTCCAAATCATTACCTCTTAACTCCTGCTGTAATTGAATTTGATAAGGATGCATATGATTTGTTGACAAAATTCTTTGCACAGAGCTGTAACTTATTCCTTGTTCTTTTGAGATTGTACGGAGGCTATAGGGATTCTTAGTAACTGCTAGTAAAACATTCATTGTAGCTTCTTCTGTAATGACAGTTTTAGTTCTTTCTTCCTTCCCATACATCACCGATCCAGTACGATTGAATCTTTCTAATAACCTTTCAAAAGCAATTTTATTTGGTTGTTGGCGTTCTGGATAACGTTCGTTATAAATTCTCATTGCCAGCAGACAATTTTTTGTACTCTCGCCTAAAATCCACAACATATCTATCAAGATATCACGGGAGAAAATCATTTTATTTAAAAACGCTATGACAAATGTCATAAATGTAGCAAACGATTTAGCACAACGTAAGTGTTTGTTGATATTTCAGAGCCTACTTACTACCAACCTAATTACTAAGAACGCCAATGATGATAATGGTTCTAATTTAACTATTTAGAACAGCTACCTAAGAAATCTGATCCTTCTGCATGTGTGGTGGTACTGTTATCGACCTTTTAAAACTTTTAAATTCGTTAATACACTTTCCTAACATGTAAATTGTTATGAATTAATTTTATTATCTGCTTTTTATCGAATTTTTCCATTGGATATAAAATTTTTAATAACAAAATAGAAATATAACAAAAACTATTCAGTTTGGGTATAGGGGATACTCAATGAATTTTGAAGTATAGTGAAGTAACTTTTATTTACCGATATAAAATACTGGGTGATCCATTAAAAAAATTGTGAGACCAATATATTCGAGTTTGGGCTCGCCCTGTATACGGTTTCTTAGATATCAAATCAGTTCGATTGAATGGTAGCACTAGACGACTATCACAGACGTATGGCTATGAAAAATTAATTTTTAATTGTGCAGTTTAAAGTATACAGGGCGCTGATTTACAGGAACAAGTGGTCAGAACTTCTCAAATACGCTGTATAACCCATTGCAATATTATATCATTCTAATAGTTAAGTCAAGCAGAATTCAAATTCGGAGTGAAATACAGGGTGTCCCATTTAAAAAAATATAGCTTTGATCTGGCACGGCGTTCTGGAACACGTACTGGAACCCGAATCTCATTCAAATATCTTTAACTATTTACAAGATATTGGACTTTATCATACTAATGAATCACCCTGTATATACTTGTAACGATTTTTTTGCAATTATCACCAGCTGAACGATTCAATAAGGTGAAACAGTTAAGACTTTGCATACATTGTCTTGAAACAGGCCATAACAAAGATCAATGTAAATTAGGGCAATGCAAAAAATGTTCCCAAAAACACAGTACGTACTTTATTACATAACGATTCACATTGCAAATCAACCAACAATAATGAAGCATCTAATGCAACTAATCCTCAAACTATAATTAATGACACCCCAGCTGAAAATCAAAAGCAATTCTTAGTTGAACACAGGATACCAGCCTCCCAAGTATTATTGTCCACTGTCATTTGTCAAGTCGAAGACAAAAGTAATAATTACCATTATCAAACGCTAATATTTCAATTATGGGTATAAACCAAACTAAATCTATTATTAACAAAAAATGTTCTATCACACTTTGCTCAAATATTTCCAATTTCTCCAGTTCTATTGACTGTCTAGTAGTTCCTACAATTAGTAACAGTACTCCATCTCAATTTGTTAATCTCTTCTGTTGGAGCATTCCAAGTGACATCAAGCTATCTGATCCTCAATTTTCTGAACCAGGAGATATTGACATATTAATTGGAGCAAGTGAATTCTGGAATTTTCTTTGTCAAGGACAAATAAAACATGGCAAGCATTTGCCAACACTGCAAAATACCAAATTGGATTGGCTCATTGCAGGTATAGCTCCTGTTTCTAAATCAACCACAAAATCTTCATCCAAATCTTCATCCATTTTGCATTTGTCAAGTAATAATTGTTGTCAAGAAGATGATCAATTACGCAAGTATTGGGAACTTGAAGAAATTCCATTTAATAATTTTGTATCCAAAGACGATCTTGAATGTGAAACATTGTTCAAAGATACTACTACCAGATCATTTAGTGGCAAATTTGTTGTTAAAATTCGTTTCAAATATTCTCCAAACCTATTGGGAGATTTTTTCGACAAACGTTTTTGTGCATTAGAAAATAAGTTGAATTCGAAGCCCCTATTGAAATCTCTTTACAAGCAATTTATTGATGAATATAAGGAGCTCGATCATTTACGAGATGTAACCTTAACCAATTATACAGAATCGTTACTATTTACCACATCAAAGTGTATACAAAGAATGAAGCCTCACAGCAAAATTACGTGTTGTTTTTGATGGAAGTTGTAAAACCTCTAGCGGCTGGTCATTAAATGATCTACAATATATAGGTCCAAAAATATAAAATAATATTTTCAACTTACTTGTTCGATTTAGACAATATAAGTATGTAGTATCAGCTGATGTTAGTAAAATGTATCGTCAAATAATAATCCATCCTGAATATCAACCATTCCAAAGAATTATATGGCGAGACAATCCTCATAATTCTTTATCTATCAGTTGACTACCGTCACGTATGGTACAGCTGCAGCCCCTTTCTTAGCTATTACACAATTCTGAATGATTTTTATGTTGACGACCTTCTGACAGGTGCCAATGATTTCAAAACTTTATCAAAACTATGTACAGATATTGTATCAATTCTCAATTTGGCTTATTTTCAACTAAGAAAATGGATTTCAAACTCTCAAGAACTTATTGATATAATAATGATATAATAATAATAATAACTTTATTCACTCAATAAATAAATACAAAGATTTGAATGAGTATACATGATGAAAGTGAACAAGGTACTCTTGCGATAAGTGCAAGCACTTGTTTCGCGGAGAAATACACATGTGTAGAAAAATATAAAATGTTAGATGGGAAATATAAAAATACAAAATGTAGAGAAAAAAAAATGTAAGATATGTATAATATAAAAAAAAAAATAATGTAAAGTGTAAAATGTAGATAATAACAATACAATACAATACAATACAAGGATCGACGAAACAATACAATAATACCATACAACGAAGAATTAAAAATAATAATGTTAAGAGTTTACAAGAACATGTCTAATAGATATAAAATAGGGTATGCATGTAGAAGCTTCGCAATTGAAACAACACATTTCTAGTTGGAAATTAAAATTAGAAATTATGAATCAATACTTATTTTTATCACTCAATCGAATAGTCGTAGCATCTCAGTTCTTTGGCTTTGAAGGATGTGCTTCTTCAATGCTCTTTTGAAGCTGTCAAGATTAACTATAGATTTAATTATTTCTGGTATGTTATTGTATAATTTAGGGGCGAAATAAGTATATGAGCGTTGAGCACCGACCCTAACCATTAGAGGTGTAATAAAGTGATTCCTCTGACGAGTATTATACTGATGAGAGGGAAGCAGTGCTGTATGTTTGCTTGCGTGATATTTAATACTGGTGCATAAAAAATACAATTGTCTTATGTCTAAAATTTGTGTTTCAGAGTATAGATCATTAGAAGGATATCTATTGTTCTTACAAAATATCAGTTTTAAAAATCGCCTTTGCATAACTTCAATAACATGAGTATGAGTATTCAGAGCTCCACCCCACACTGCTATACCATAGCGAATGTGACTTTCCACTAGAGAATAGTACAACGTTTTCGAGTACTTCAGTGGCAGGATTTCTTTGAGTTTCCTAAATTTGAATAATATTGTCCTCAGTTTATTAACAGTATATTTAATATGAAGATTCCATTTTAAATGAATATCAATAACTATACCCAAATATTTCACTTTACGCTCTTGGTGTATATGGAAAGGTGTTTCAGTAAAGATCGTTAAGAGATCGAATGGAGGCATTCCAACCGAATTACAGCAAAATGGAAGGTAACATGTTTTATCAACATTAACGGTTAACAACTTTTTATCCAACCACTGTTTTATGAGAGGAAATTCCGTTTCAGCTTTAATTTTTAGTGAATTCCAATTATCGGCTTTATAAAAGATGGCTGTGTCATCAGCAAAACCGATTATGTTTCCATTGTTGTTTAATGTATACTTCCAAACACAAACATTTCCAATTATATTCTTTAGATAGGAGAAACAGAAGCTTCCAAAACACATCACATCTCAAAAATATTTCATCCCTTGGGTCTTCTTAGCCCCAGTATTATTATTGCAAAAATATTGATACAACACTCATGGACAAAACAACTAGCTTGGGATGAACCAATCACAGATGACAAATTTGGAACGATTTCTCTATGCAAGTTTTCAATGATCTAAGAATCCCTAGAAATGTAATTTCTATCAATTCTAAATTAGTTGAATTGCATTGCTTTTCAGACGCATCTCAAAAGGCATATGCTTCATGCATATATACACGTAGTTACAATAGGGTACAAGCATAAATTTTGCTATTGGTGGGAATTGACGCTTTATCAAGTCTCGTAACACCTTGCATGCCCATTTTTTCAAAAAAATATAAACTTTACTTTTAAAACGACTTTAAAAATCATAAAATTTAAAAGTCTGCCAAAACGCGCTTTACGTCATAAAGATGGCTGCCTCATAGAGTGACGTCATCTGTTTACGTTCTTATTCTGAGTTCTTGTGACCTAATTTGTTTCTGAAAGCTTTAAAAATGGATAAAGCCGAGAAAAACTTTGTATTACAAGTATTGCATTGTTCCAGAGTGTAAATCGACGTCTATTAAAACTCCACACAAAATATTTGTTACTTTACCTGGTGGCGCAAGCAAAAATACACTTAAGAGGTGGGCATTATGGTTGCAAGCTATGCGTCGAAACAAAGACGATATTTCGACAAATACTACTACTTTTGTTTGTGAAGACCATTTTAATGTAAGTACCTACTTCTATGCAGGAAATGTTTATTCTTAAATAGTTTGAGGTTATGTAACCATATGTCTAAGAATCAACCATAAAAATATTATTTTCTTACGACAACACATCGAAATATGGTTTGTATATATTATATATAATATATAGTTTAAATCGTACTTACGATAATGCTTTAACTTCTCTTATTTCCTCTGCATTGAAGCAGCTGTTTGACTTCATAAATTCAAGCAGCATAAATGAGTTACTTTGGGCAAGTTATCAGTTTGTGCTTTTACAAAACCTTTGCTAGCCATATCTTCACTCACGAAATATGAAAGAATCGTTACTGAACACTGAACTAGTAAATAAAATATTTTCTCCTAAAATTTTTAAAATATCCTCGGGAATATCGAATATTCATGTCCAGTTTCCACTTCACGTTGACTTTAAGAAATAAAAAAAGCACACACAAACACGTAATGGTCTCAAACAAACATATAAATGATATTTTTACGTCGATAAAGCAATCAATAGTTGATTAAAATAAAATGTAAACACACAACTACACATAACCTAATGCAATACCAGCCATATTGACAAAAGTGAACAAACAAGAGATATGACATCACATCACACGTATTATCGGTAGCGTTCGGAAATCCTCAGGTGCTGATCGGAAAGTGCATTGAAATTTTAATTTTATTTTAAAATTTGGAAGTAATTTCCAATGGAAACTGGTTTATTTCCTATTAATAGTAATTTTTGATATCAACTTCACTATTATAAATTAATATCTAAGCAAATGTCCAATGACCTAAAAGCAATGGGAAATTTCTTTCGAAAATGGAGACTCCAACCTAATACTTCAAAAACAGAAGTAACGTGCTTTCATTTAAACATTAAAATGGCCAAGAGAAAACTTCAAGTCTACTTTGATAACACCATACTCAATCACAATGAAAACCCAAAATACTTAGGCGTCACGCTTGATAGAACGTTAAGCTTCAATGTACACCTGACTAACACTGCGGAAAAGCTAAAGACCAGAAACAACATTATTCAGAAACTCTGCGGCTCGACATGGGGAACATCAGCCTCGACCCTTAGATTGTCAGCCTTAGGCCTTGTTTACTCGGCAGCGGAGTACTGCGCCCCAGTGTGGCTTAACAGCGCTCACGTGAAAAAGGTCGACGCACAACTAAATAACACCATGAGAATAATCGCTGGCGTAATCAAATCCACTCCAACTCAATGGTTACCAGTATTAAGTGATATACCACCGCCTCATCTGCGCCGAATCAATTTGCTGACAAACGAATACAAGAAGATAGTTAACAACAGAGAACTCCCAATACATAACTATATTAAAGACGCCAACAAAAACCGACTGCGCTCTAGAAAACCACCAACAAACACCGCAAAAACTGCCACAGAGACTGGGTTTAAAATCACAGACAGGTGGGTACACGAATGGTCGGGAGCTCAGGCGAACAACATGCCCTGTATAACACAAAGACCCCCTGGATTCAATCTACCACGCAAAACCTGGTGTACATTAAATCGCATTAGAACCCAACACGGCAGATGCGCATACTTTCTAAACAAATGGGGAAAACTTCCATCCCCTTCATGCGATTGCGGAGAGGTTCAGACGATGAAACATATAATAGAGGATTGTCCCCAACGGTCATACAATGGCAACCCCGAGGATTTCCTGTTAACGCCAGAAGCGATAGACTATATAAATAACCTTAATGTTTGTTTGTAAACTAGCCACGTTTGTTTTATTATTTTTTCCTTTTTTTATTTTTTTTTATTTTCTATATTTTTATATATGTAAATGTGTCGAAACGCCATACGCTAAATAAAATCTAGGCAAAATATGTATGCAAACTTCTTTGTGCGAAATATAAGGTTTTCCCTATTAAAACCACAACAATTCCAAGATTAGAGCTATGTGCAGCTCTTCTGGGCGCACAGCTATCTGAACAAGTCAATAAAGCATTATCTAATTCAACTCCAACAATCTATTGGAGCGATTCTCAAGTTTTGTTAGCTTGGTTAACTTCAACAATTTGTTCCAAATAGAATATCAAAAATACAACAACTGACTAACACTGAAAGTTGGAATTATATTCCCAGTCAACATAATCCTGCCGATATAGCATCCAGAGGTATATCACCTACACAATTAATGAATTCCCAATTTTGGTGGCACGGTCCAAAGTTTTTGAATGAAAATTCAGATAACTGGTTTTGTAACACATTTACAAATAATGAAAGTTTATTACCAGAATTGGAGAAAGAATCTAAGATATTATTATCCTCAATTACGAACAATTATAATACATTTCCATTATTCAATAGGTACTCGTGTTTTATGAAATTAACACGAGTCACAGCATACATTTTTCGATTTTTTAAGAATATTAAGTAAAAAATACAATCTAAACCAATTCTTACCGATCCCCTTAATGCATTAATGCATATGAGATAAATCACTCTCAATTACAGTTGATAAAAATTGCTCAGCAAGAGTCATTTTCACAAGAAATTGGATTTTTGAAAAATAAACAGCATATCGACGGTCTAATGTTAATATCCCGTAAGTGAAAAATCAATATTTTCCAGGAAAAGGATTTTTCTATTTCTTTTAATGTAATATGAGAATAAAAAATGGCTAAATGGAAAGATATTTTTATTATATTTATTACAAACTATAAAAAACAGGGTTTTTATCCAAAGTAGGTATTTTACTATTTTACGGCAGATACGGTATATTAGAACATGAAAAAAACAATCTTTGCAGATACGGGGTATTAGAATTAGACCGTCGATATGCCAAAAAAACAAGAAATTAGCATCGTTATTGCCATTTTTGGATAAAGACAATATTCTCAGAGTTGGAGGAAGATTACGCTTTACTTCATTGAATTACAATATCAAACACCCAATTTTATTATGTTCTACACATATATTATCCAAACTTATCATCACTTATAAACACAAAGTACTTTTACATGCAAGCACGCAATGTTTAGTAGCGTCAGTACGTCAAAAATATTGGATAATAGGTGCCAAAAATTTAGCAAAAAAGGTAATTAAACAATGCATAACATGTTTTAAGATGAAACCAGATTTTTGTGAAGCGCCTATGTCAAATCTTCCTAGCAATCAAGTCACTCAGTCATTCCCGTTTCAATACACAGGCATCGATTATGCTGGTCCATTTCATGTAGCAGACAGAAAAGGTCGAGGTAATAAAATTACTAAGGCTTATATTTGTGTTTTTGTTTGTTTTTCTACAAAGTCAATTCACTTGGAGCTAGTTAGCACACTAACAAGTGAACATTCTCTATCTTGTTTGCGTCGATTTACCTCTAGGAGAGGTTTGCCCTCTCACATCTATTCTGATAATGGCTCAACGTTTATTGAAGCTCATAATGAGCTTAAAGACATTGGTCAATTTTCATATCGCTCTCAAAATACTATATTAGAGTTTGCTTCAAATTAAGGTTTCGTTTGGCATCATATTTCCCCTTATAGCCCAAATTTTGGAGGTTTGTGGGAAGCTTCGGTAAAAAGTATGAAATTTCATTTTAAAAGAATTTTGAAAGACACTGTTGCAGCATTTGAGGAATTTAATACATTACTCATACAAATTGAAGGAACTCCCAACTCAAGACCCTTATGCGCATTGTCTAATGATCCCAACGATCTCCTCCCTATTTCTCCATCCCATTTTCTTATTGGACGCTCCATTACTGCTCCACCAGAATTAGAATCGCAAGATATACCGTCTAGCAGACTATCAAGATTACAATTTATACAGCAGCTACAGTAACAATTTTGGAACAGGTTCCAAAGAATATGTCACACAATTGCACAATCAATACAAATGGCGTGAAAACCCAACACCTATTGATGTGGCTACCTTAGTTTTAGTGAAGCGCCCACACCAGCCATCATTCAATTAGAACATTGGCAGAATTTTGAAACTTTATCCCGGAAAAGACACAATTTCCAGAGTAGCAGACATCAAAACTTCTCAAGGAACTATCAAGCGAGCTATACGGGACTCACGTCCACTTCCCCTCCAGGATGAAGATAATTTGTTACAAACTTCTCATTTGAATCAAAAGTAATCGGAGAAGTGTTCGTTTGAAAATTTTATGAACTATTTCGCAAAAGTGTAAATTTGAAGGTTCCCTCCAATTTGGAGGCTATGTTTAATTTTCTGTTTTTAATCTTAGTTTTTTATTTTTAATGAATTTAATTAAAACCGGCAATGTTTCAATTTTGTCATAACAACAAAAAATATTATTTCAAGAGAGAATGTAATGTCAATAAAATTCAATAAACCACTTCAAGCAATTTCTCAATTTAATAAGAACACAAGTCTCTATTCCAGGTAAACAATACAATATTCATCCTTTTGACAATATTTCTAAAATATTTTCATAATATTAGATGTTGAATATTATGTATCCATGAAAAAACGAATATTTATTTTATGTTATTAATGAAATATCACTTTTCAAATATTTAAGCAATATTTATTAATTATTAAATTAAATAATATGGTATTTTAGAGGAAATATTATAACAGCAACTTTTGACGTTACAAGATATATTTACCTAATGTCAACTACATATTATTAAAACAATAACTTCAATAAAATAAAGGGATGGTCAAACATGGAGAATGTTCTTCGTACAGGGTACTTCAACACCTTCCCTCATTGAACTGTTAGACCATACCAATAGCCTCTCGCAACGATTCCAATCGTGGTTTAAAAAGCGGCTTTGTCATGAGATTAGCTAGTTGGAATTCAGATGCAAACTTTTTAACGACTACTGAATTTTCTTGAACTAACTCTCTCACAAAGAAGTGCCTGAGATGTATATGTTTCGTTCTACGATGACACTCTGGATTTTGTGACAAACGAATAGCAGCTTCATTCTCTACACTCAAAATTGTAACTGACTTGAGGGGATCAATTTCTTTGTAAGGCTTATTTATCCAAACTATCCCTTTGGCAGCTTCACTTGCAGCTATTATCTCCGCTTCTGTCATAGAAAGTGCTACTGATGTTTGTCGTTAGCTCATCCAGGATATTGCAGCACCTGCATACATGCAAACAACTCAAGTTGTGGAACGACCTGTTGTTTCATCTTCGCCATAATCTGAATCACTAAGCGTCTCCAACTTTCCTTGTAGTCCAAACTTATAAGGCAATCCAATGTCTGTTGTGCCTTTTAAATATCGGAAAATTCTTTTGACATTTGAAATGTCGTGAATGGATGGATTTTTTAAGTTTCTTGACACAGCACTAACAGAATATGCTATATCAGGTCTGATACAAGTCATCAAGTACATCAGTGCACCAACAGCTTCCCTATAGGGAAAAGTAGTATTCGAGTCTTCCTCACTTTCCTTCCCTACTTGAAGACTGCCTTTTACCATGGGTGTGGAAACTGGTTTGCAGTCCTTCATACCAAAACGCGCCAAAACCTTTCTGGTGTATGAAAACTGACTGAGATTTCTATCACCATTCTCTGCTCTCTTGATTTCCAGACCAAGAAAATACGTTTAGGTTTAGGTTTTGTGGTGATCTTGAATTCGTTCTTCAAACTTTCTAAGGAGGAAATCTTCATTCTCTCATTATTGCAGGCCAGTAAACCGTCATCAACGTATAGAGCTAACAGAAGCAAGGCTTGTCTTTGATTTTGCACAAATAGGCATGGATCAGCATCGCTTTGCTTAAAACCGAGTTTTTCAATAAATTCTGTTAACCGTCTGTTCCAGCATCTTGGTGCTTGCTTTAATCCATACAAACTACGTTGAAGTTTACAAACTAGTCCGCTTTCGTCTTCATATCCCGCTGGCTGCTTCATAAATACTTCTTCAAGTTGACCGTAAAGAAATGCTGTACAAACATCAAATTTGGTGAGCGACATGTTTCTATTGGCAGCAACACTAAGTAATGCTCGTATAGTGTCTCCTTTTGCCACTGGACTGTGAGTCTGATCATAGTCCTCTCCTTTCCGTTGAGAATAACCCTTTATTACTAATCTTGCTTTGAACTTGTCTATTGAAACATCTGGATTGTTTTTCAGTTTGAACACCCACTTGTTCAGAATTGCTTTCTTGCCTTGGTCATTACCCACGTGCAATTTCCTTCAAGTGACTGTAGTTCTCGCTGCATAGCTTCGATCCAATTCTCTCGTTCTTTGCAAGTTATAGCTTCTTTGTAGTTCAGTGGTTCTTCTGGTTCCATGATTTCAGCAGCAACTGTCAATACAAAATCATCAAGTTTTTCTGGCTTCCTTAGTGTTAACCTATCTCTTAACTGTCGTCTTACTTCGGTATTTTCTTCGTCAAAATCAGATTGAACAAGTTCTTCTCTAAAGCTTCCTAATGATTCATCATTTGGTGCCTTTTGTGGTTCTGGATCTACTTTGGATTGGCCTTCTTGCTGCAGATTTATTTTCCTCTATGTTTTCGTTTGATGAATCTATTGTCGTCCTTTCATTACTATGTTTTGTGAATTCAAGCAAAGTTTCAAGTGATGTAGAAGGAGGGGGCTCCTGGGTCTCTTTTATTACTTGCAACGGCGTAAGTTCATCAAAAACTACATCACGTGATCTAATCAGTTTTTTCTGCTCAAAGCTCCAAATTATGTAGCCATCTTCTTCATAACCAATTAGAATACATTTTACAGCTTTCTTGTCCATTTTTCGACGTCTACTTTTGTTGACGTGAGCATAGTAAGAGCTTCACATGACTTTAAGGTGAATAATTTTTGGTTTTTGGTTGAACCAAACTTCATACGGCGTCTTGCCTCCAATGTTCGATTTTCCTGAACGATTGAGGATGTATGCTGATGTATTGATTAGCTCAGCCCAGAAACTTTGATCAAATAGTCCTTCTCTAGTATGCATAAGAGCTCTGCGGTTTCGACAAGGGTTCGGTTTTCTCTTTCTGTGCATCCATTTTGTTGTGGAGTGTAGGGCATTACTAGTTTCTGTCGTTTACCTTGTTGGTCTAGGATTCTCTCTACTCGATAATTATCGAATTCTCCTCCAGTGTCGGACAGAACTTCTTGCACTACATGACCGACAGCTCTAATTTGTGCCAAAACGATTTTTAGTTACTCTACGATTTCAGATTTGTTCTTCATAAAATAAACGTGACGATATTTTGAGAAATCATCTTTGAATGTTACAAAATAACGATAGCTTTGCTTTGAACGCACGTTAAAATGTCCACAAACATCTGTGTTAATCCTTTCACCTCAGCTCGTTTTCTGGTACCAAACTTGAAAATATGAGCCTTTCCATAAACACAGCCCTCGCATAGATCACTATCAAGCTTTACATCTATCTGTAGCTCGTTTTTCAATACCGTTTTAACATGTCTTTTATTTTGGTGACCAAATCTTTCGTGATATATCTGTAAAAAGTTTTTGTTGTTAGCTAGATTGACTTCATTTGATTTTCCCGGTTTTTGAGTTTTCATTTTCAACACACATAACCCTCCAAATCGACTTCTTTTTCCAATCAGAACTTCTTTGCCTGCTATATGGAATGAACACCGTTCAGCCGTCGAAACAAACCGGCTATCTGTATACCTGTCTTGTGCTGAGAAGGACGAAAACAAGTTCTTCATGATCTCTGGAACATACCAAACATTGCGTAGTGTAAATAAATGTTTTTCACAATTTATATCTGTTTTTACCTTGACGTCTTCTTGTCCAAGAGTTGGGACTGAATGGCCATTAGCTGTTGTAACTTTGCGGCTATCTATAAATGGTCGGAATGTGTCAAACCAGTAACTATGATTGCTGATATGGTTGGTAGCTCCGTTATCTACATACCAGGCATCGTCACTTCCGCAAAACAACACTTCATTGGACTCAATCGGCAAACTCATTTCCTTGTCTTTTGCAAGTTTCTTTTCAGGTTTCGGTGGTCTTCCATCGGCTTTCCATTTATCGCACTGCTTAACTTTATGGTTGGGCTCTTACAGTTATTACAGAATAAACGCTGTTTACTTGATTTTGTGATCTTCTTACCTACGTATAAGACTTCTTGACTATTTTCTCCTTCATTCTTTGTTTGCAAAGCTTTTTCGTATGTGACCAACTGATTTGTCAAATTTTCCACTGTTTTTGGAATTTGCATGGTAATTCCAATCGTATCGAAAACAAATTATTAGACACCCTGTACATCCTTCCTGAACAGATCGGCGCAGTAGGCGACACATCCCTACTCGCGCGATTCTCGGCGCGCGCAGTACCTGCCCAATTTAGTAGCACTCGGACATTCGTGAAAAGCACGCTCGCTGTGCAGTGATGTCTACTCACTTCAGTTTCCTCATAAAACAAATCACGTTGTAATCGTCGGTATTCAAAGTATTTGTAGTGCGTGCGTGCGTGAAATATTGCCAAGTATGTAACTAGTACTCATTTCAATCTAATTAATACCCTACACGCTGTTGGCGCCGTGTTCTTTATAGAAAGTAAAGCCGGTCTCTCTTGTTAACTAACGTAACCCAACTCGTGGTTGGTTCCATAGATAACATAACACTGATAGATGGGAATCTGACCCGTGGCGCTTCATATGACGAATTAATTTTACCAGTGGCGCCACCTTGAGGGTCGGAAAATAAAACTTTAACACATTTGACATGGTTGTGATCTCCGCTCACAGTGGAAAAAGAAGATTCCTGTAAATTTACAGTTTTTCGCGGCTGGCGCCATATTCAAAATTACTGTGATATTATTTTTATTGCAAATTGGCATTATATGGTCCATTTTTT